>OX402533.1:12028044-12066841 GCA_948098885.1 Drepanosiphum platanoidis
CCCTCCGTCGTTTTCCCCCCGCAGTTTTCCCAACGTAACGCGTAAAACCGAAAGTATCTGTATTTTACGCGATTATTTATTAACGTGCATTTTTTTTTTTAACCGATCGAAAAATATCGCGAGAATATTATTAATGTAATGTCGTCAACCGTCTTATAGATAGAACGACTTTTAAAAAAGTTTAGAAAAATACTATTTTATTATACGAGCTATTTATCGTAGCCCCGCGTGGTTCCTCGAATAGCGAGGCCCTCGAACACCGGGCCGTCGCCCTTAGTGTTATTTTTCCACGCGACGAATTCGTTCTAATAAAATACCACGACCGCCGCAGGTATAGGCACACGTTTCAACGCTAGGGTTGTGTTGTTCGACGAATTTTCGACGGCGATCGTACTGTCGTATCGTCATCGTTTTTTACTCGTGACCTATTTAATGTTTAGTATTTATTAAACGAACGTTTATTACTGTCAACGTACGCACGCCGTCGTATCATGAGTACGCGACGCGCGGTTAGATTGTAAAAAGCTGTGTTTCTCCCACACGCGTTCGTCATCGGTGCGTGCCCGCAGTATTATGATAACAATTTTTTTTTTTTATTCATTCGTAATACGATAAAATAATATATATAATATTTTAATATTATTACCGCCATTATTATAATAGGCCCAATGGACTCTGTGATGATGTGTAATTTGTTGTTCTCGTTCGTCACTCGCCTCATCCATCCATCTCTCTCTCTTCTCTTTCACTCTCTTTCTTCGGCTCTATCTCACTCGTTGTACGCGTCTCTCTTTCTTTCACTTTTTCTCTCCGTCGGCAATGAAACGCGCGCGCGCGCACGCGCCGCCGCGCGCACGCCTGCCGTACTGTGCTGCTCCTTCGACGAGAACAACAATATATGAAATATAAATTCGGCAGATGCACACACACGCGCGCGCGCCCGAACTCTGCGCGCTCGGTGTCAACGAACCTAGGCCGCCCAAATGCAAGGCGCGCCCCTTTTTTTTTTTTTTTTTCCCGGAGAACATAAACGCGCACAACTCCGTCGTTTTCGTCGGTATCCGACCCCAATGCCCGACTTATTGGCTCGCGTGTGCGTGCGCGGTGCGTGTGATTCACCGGGGTCAACGCACGGACGCCCCGCGGTCGTTACCGCAGAACGCGCGCGTGTTGTACCAAAAACAGCGTTTTTCCTTTTACTTCGGGAAAAGAGAGGAAAAAAACTTCTATTTTTAAACGTACGTATTATGTCATACGTCCGCCAAGGTTAAAACGAAACGCAACGACGGCGTCGGTTCTTCCGCAGAGGATCTCGCCCGAAGTTGATCGGTTCGCCGCTCCCCCCCGGTTCCCACCGAAAAAACGACGACCCCGCCGCGCGCGCTCGCGCTCGTCGTCGCCCCACACGTGCAGCGCACCCGGCAGGTGGGCATGCCGCGCGGAGGGCAGCTGAGAACGATAGAATAATATAATTATTTTATATTTCGAAGGGATCTCGGCCGTATAGGTACACGTTATTATTATTGTTATATCGTCTTTTGCGCCCGTATATAGTGTGTGCGTCTTGTGTAATAATATGTTATGCTCGCGGAGGGGACAAGGACGAACGGTTGTCGTTGTCGTTGTGCGCGTTCGATGACCTCAATGCGTTTTTATTGGGTTTATTATATTTCGTTTTTTTTTCTTTTTTTCCCCTTCGGTTCGCGAGGCGGCCCTCCTGCCCCCCCTCGCGTCCCACGTGCGCCTATAGAGTACACCGTCAACGTCGGCCGGGTTCGGCTCCAGTCGGCGGTCGTGCGCTTCTCTTTATCGCGGGTGTGTGCGTGTGTACGCACTACGCAGTATACGCACACGCACAAACGCACGTACGCACACCACACGTGCCGCAGGAAGCCGAGAGAGGACCGTTTCGGACGAATCGCGCACGCCGCCTCCGGGGCTTCAGTAGGCTGTTGACTGTTGGCCGCGGTCCCGCGACCGTGCGATTATAATATTCATCACATCCACACCAAAAACGTCACAGCGCACCGCACCATCCACATTCATCCCGGCGACGTTCGTCCGCACGGTCGTCGTGCTCGTCGTTTTCGCCATCTCCTAGTTTTGTTTTTTTTTTTTTTCCACTCCTTTTTTTTTTTAACTCGTTATACGTGATTCTTGGTTCCCCTCTTAGCCGACCTGCTGCAGTTTGCACATAGAAGCAGTAACGTACCGGCGGCAGCGGCGTTGAGGTGACCGCTGCAGTCTCGCCTAGCTTTCCTAGTCTCTCTCTCTCCTCGAACTCATACATAACTGCTCACTCTTGAACTCGCTCTTCCGCATACACTGCCGTTGCCCGTTAGTAACCTGATATTTCATTTGACTCTGTCTGTCCCGGTGGAATGCCCCTGCAGTGAAAATGGCTCAGATCTGGGACAAATCGCAAAAGCAATGGATTAAAAATTTTTGGCTCAACCTCAAGAGCAACAAAAAAAACGCTGGCGGTAAGCATGCAAAACCCAAGTTTTGAATTTTAAACGATATTATTAATATTATTCTCTGTCGTCCGATGTCGATCAAATATCACGAATATTCAGAACGGTTGTAAATACCGAAGACGGCTGATATTTATTTTTTCTTTTACTCGATGTATATATATTTATAATATATATGTTTAGAAAAAAATTTAATCATTTTATTTACGTGCCTATACCAACATTAAATTTATACGAATGCAGTTTACTTTGTCACGGGACATCGTTTTTTTGTTTACGTATTCAATTTAATTTTTTTTTATCTTTTGTATAATATTTATATTGATGCGGTGACATTTAAAACTGTCTACGTTTTGATAATATTTTGATTACCGACTATATAGCATAATATTTATATATAGTCGCTTTTAAAATAAAAATCGACGTTGCGAATATCGTACAACAATATTATTTTACGAATAACATACCACTTAAATGTCAGTCATACAAAAATAGCTGATTAATGAAAATTAACAATTTTATTGTTTTGTGTTTAAATACGGTTTTTTATTTTCTAATACCAAATACGGTATGATATTATAGTTATGTACGGTATAGTGAAATAATCACATTTTTAAATATTCGAAAAATTTTAACTCTTGATGTTTTACATCGTGAACATTTTTTAGTTAATTGTTTGCCATACTTATGTTTAATCGATTAATGATCCATTATACCTACATTAAATAGTATAATTAAAATGTACGATTAAATACGAGTATGTTCTTTGTTCTATAAAATGTCACAATGTTTTGATTTAATAATAATACATTTTAAGAATATAAGTAATAATGATAATTAAATATAATTTAATTCGAATTTTGTACGTATGCATACTTATATTTGTTATGTCATTTATGTCATGGTATCAGTATGTTAGTTGTCCCCTATACATTTATCAGCAGATTAATTACATTACGTAATATTTACCTCGATTATAAAAAATCCAAAACTTTTTTTACTTCTTTAATTTTATCAATATGTTAAACAATGGTTCTAGCTTCTAGCATAGACAAAGCGGATTAATTCATTCAATATTTTTAAATGTATACTTTTAATTAAATCGTTGTTTGATAAGTTCCCCATTGAAAAGTTATAGTATAGTATACAAGAGTGCTTACACTTTTACGCTGAAATACTAAATGAGCCAATTGGGAACTTACAAAAGTATACTTATTCTGGTTTAACTCAATTATCTATGTATGTTGTATGTTCGTACCTACTTGGAAAATTCGGGAAAAATTTTATTTAGACGAGCGTTGTGATTTATTGATAAGTTATTTACGTTTTCAAAATAAAATATTTAAATGGAATTAATTTAGGAAAAAAACTGGTTCTAACTAATCTAAAGAATTATCTAATACATTTTATATTCATTCATAAATATTATGCTAATAAGCACTCTGTATTGTATTATAAATTTCAAATTTAATAATATATTTCTTTACCTGTTATCTTTAACAGTAGACCTTTGAATCTTTACACTCTCCTTTTAAATTGTTATCCAATTAGAATATGACCTAAAAATGTGTTCGGTTATTAAACCCATTATAATAACAATCAACACTCTTAATGCACGATTAAGTTATTCTTATTGCCGGCCGTGTTTAAGTGTTTTGATCGTAATTTATTTATATTTTATACACATGCATGTGTGGCATAATACTACATATACGTATCTCTTCAAACATTGATAAATGTAACTAATTAATTTCATAACGCACTCATTATTTGTTTAAGCTTTATCAATAACTATTGAAATTGAATTTCAAAATCTATACTTGTGCTAATTTATAACACACTTTTTACTGTTTTTATTATTATTATTTTATTACAGCGTTTGTGCTTTGAACGTAACGCAAGTAACAATCTGTATTCATTTAACTTGTTATGCTCCGAAAACTTTTTTTTTATTGCCCGACAGCAAAAATGTATATTATTATATCGTAAACAGGAAATTTTTATTTTCTTTGAAATTCTTTTCATTTTCCCTATATTTAATAAACGATCCAATTACTTTTTATGTCCACGACTCCGATGGGCTGTCCGACTCAAATTCCAACTGTTGGCGTTCCGTCTTTTTGCAGATTTCTCCGAGTAGATACATACGTATTATATACTTATATGTCGGAGAATATTGTTTAAATTTTGCCTGGAACTCCATTATGTAACAACATGTACTTAGAAATTCGCGAATTCATATTGCGCGGCGTTGCGAATAGGCAATTCACGACCGCTTGCGTCTTGTGTGCAAAAATACTGTATTGCCAATTTTCGCGAATTCGCATTCGCGTTTATTATATGTATATGTTATATGCGTTGAACGCACACCATTATCTGATCAGGTAACCGCAATAAATCAATTCCGATTTGACTATTTTTGTTTTTTGCGTGCTTCTTCGAACGAGAGGAAGTCTCTTTGATTTTTTTTTTTTGCGAATTTATCGGACAATAATATTTACATGTTACGACAAAATAATATTAATCTATCGAATTTCCTATCGGAATCTGTATGTTTTAGACATGTCGTCCGAAAGTGAATGTAGTAAGAACCGCGCACCGAAAACATGTCGCTTATTTTTTTGCTAATTATTTTTCTATTTTATTATATGGTAGAATATTATATATCATATATACGACCAACTACAAATATCTTATATCATAATATTGTATTTGGTCGTTTATTCGCGGATGAATAATAATAATAATACAGTTGCGTATATGAAATCGATGAAAAAAAAAAAAAAAAAAACCGAATACGAACTATCGATTAATCAATTTTCATAATAATGCGCATTAACTATATGTGGCAAAAAAAAAAAAAAAATGTACACAAAGGTATCGAACAATTAACGCGTATAGTACCACCATTAATCGCGCGTGGTATACGACTCGCAAACACCGCGCGCCGGCTTATATACTTGACAACCCGTCCGTGCATAAAAACAACATAATAACGCGGCGAACGGTCGCGGTGCGAATGTATAATAATATTTTAAACATTATTTCATCGACAATAAAACGGCGTGTCGCGTCGTTTATAAAACGATAAACTCATGTATCAACGTGTATACTCGTATGATAATATAAAGGCGCAAGCTTATGAACGTTGTATACGTATACATATTGAATTACTACCGCGCGGCGGGCCTACCTATTATGTAATAATGCACGCGCAGAAAAGATATTTTCCGGTCCAACCTGTACGCGCGTATTATAAATATATAATATTAACACACACACAAACGTGCGTAAAAAATGATGTATATATGTATACGTTGTCCGCGTCCTTTCTATATTTAATATAATCGAACGGACGACAAACAGGTTTTTTCTTCCTGTTCTTCGTTTAGTTTCTATATTACGCGCGCCATTGGATTTTGATTCCATATTCGCGTTTGACGTTAAGTCCGAAAACTCGCCGAGACGGATTAATAACGAATCCAATCAGTGAAAAATAAACGAATATGTGTGAACCAATATACACAGACGCACGTATACTATCCGCCGCACACACTCGCGTGTATATACTCGTGTATATTTGTGTTTAAAATATTGTTATTCGTCAATTCAACAAACATGATTTGCAAACGCTTCGTGTTTTCACATTATTATGTACTTTGGACTGTCTGAGGAATAGTTTGAACGCGGTTTAAAATTCCATCGTCTTGTTTAATGTAATTTAAGAATTAAAAAATACCTACACACACACTGTTCTTAAAAATCCATTACATTATTAATGGTATTTCGCGAGTGATTTATACAATTTTAATGGGGCAGTGAGCGAGTTATAAATTATTTACTATTAATTAAATAGTTTTTATTTAAAAGAAAAATTTCATAAACTTTATTGTGTCCAGATTTAACTGTGATGTATAATTAGTAAAATGTGTATATTATTAAAACTCAAAAATAAAAAGTCAAAGGTCAAGTTTAATTTTAAATTGTTTTTTGATTTTAAAAAGTCTAAACGATTTAAATAAAATACAAACATTTGATGCGTCTTTGAAATAAGAAATCAATCGACGTTAGTAGTATTAAAAATAATCGATCGTTTTCGAATCTTGATAAAAACTCTCGTAAATTCTAATAATAACTTAAGTTGTATAAAACATAATACAATGTCAAATTCGTGTACTCGTATTTTACTTGTTCATTATTGTTTCTGCCATCGATATGGAATTATCTAAATAATGTATTAGAAAATAAATTACAATTTGCGACTCGTTTGTATAAAACTGATAATATTATATTTGAAACTCGAGTAGGTACCCGCTAAAGTTTGCCTGTTGGTATTTATAAATCTCTAACAATTATTTTGTGTCTCGTGGTTTTTCGAGCCACACAAACGCGCTCTTAGAAAATACATTACGAAATTCGAAAATACTCTCTTGAAACGCGATACTGCGAAATGTGCAAAAATACGCAAAAAAAAATAAAATTCTCTACGTATAGAATCGTATAAAGTCACGGCGCCGACGACGTTACGGGATGATTTTTTTTTTTTTTATCACGATATGTATACAACGATTACACAAATATGCGAATATATTATGCTATAAACAACCTCGATTATCACGATAATAATGAAAACGATTGTTGCGTGTGTTTGCAGAAAACGTTTTGGGCCATGTCTCAGACATGGTAGAGCTGATCAATGGAGAAATGCCAATATTGACTTCGACCGGAGGAGGAGGATCATCGACCGCAGATTTCGTCCGCGTGGGTATCGACTGCACGCTCAGCCCGTTGAAACCGGCGGCCGCTGCGACCGCCACCGCCGTACATCACAATCATCACTATCAACAACAACAACAGCAACAACTACAACACACGGCCGTCGGCGGCGGCGCGGAGCACGACACAAAGGGTTCGGTCGGCGCGGCGATCAAGCGCGTCGTGTGCAGCCCGGACCTGCCGGTGTTCACCATCACGCCGGTTGTCGAAGAGGCGGCCGCGGCGACGATCATCGACTCCGCCAAGACGACGGTGACCGCAGCGGCCGCGCCGGACGCGGCGGCGACGTCACAGACCGGAAGCGGAACGGCCGCGACGGACAAATCGCTGCAGTGCAACGTGTGCCACAAAGTGTTCATGCAGAAGAACGCGTTCCAAAATCACTTGCGATCTCACGTGAAGGAATCGACTACCGGGTCGGATGGCCCGTTCCAGTGCAACTACTGCAGCAAGTCGTTCACGGTGCCGGCCCGACTGACGCGGCACTACCGGACGCACACTGGCGAGAAACCGTACAAGTGCGAGTACTGCGACAAGCCGTTCTCCGTCAAGGAAAATCTGAGCGTGCACCGGCGCATCCACACCAAGGAACGGCCGTACAAGTGCGACGTGTGCGAGCGCGCGTTCGAGCACAGCGGCAAGCTGCACCGGCACATGCGCATACACACGGGCGAGCGGCCGCACAAGTGCTCGTTCTGCGACAAGACGTTCATACAGAGCGGGCAACTGGTCATCCACATACGGACGCACACGGGCGAGAAGCCGTACGTGTGCAAGACGTGCGACAAGGGGTTCACGTGCTCCAAACAGCTCAAGGTGCACACGCGCACGCACACGGGCGAAAAACCGTACTCGTGCGACATTTGCGGCAAGTCGTTCGGCTACAACCACGTGCTCAAGCTGCACCAGGTGTCGCATTACGGCGAAAAAGTGTACAAGTGCACCATATGCAACGGCACGTTCACGTCCAAGAAGACCATGGAGAGTCACATCAAGAGCCATTCGGAAAACAGCAGCGGCGGCGGAGCGGCCGCGTCTGCGGGCGGCAGTCCGTCCGCGAACCCGGCCGCCGTGTCGACGGTGCCCCTGGCGGCCGCGGACAACAAGGACGGCGCGGCCGCGTCCGAAGGCGAGATTTCGTCGGGCGGCGGGAGCGATAAGGAGAACAAGTCGGCCGCCGCGGCCGTGTTGCTTCAGCTGTCGGACGTAC
The DNA here is from genome assembly GCA_948098885.1 of Drepanosiphum platanoidis. Taxonomy (NCBI): domain Eukaryota; kingdom Metazoa; phylum Arthropoda; class Insecta; order Hemiptera; family Aphididae; genus Drepanosiphum; species Drepanosiphum platanoidis. The sequence continues at coordinate 12,036,505 of OX402533.1, forward strand.
AGCAGCCGATGGCGGCCGAAGACCGCCGGTCGAAATCCGACGACGACGACGACGAGGACGAGGACGACGACGAAGACGTCGGGGACGAGGACGACCGCGCGGCGTCGACGATGCCAATGGCCGCGACCGACGTGGACACGGAGCTCAACAAACTGTGCCAGTACTTGTATCCTAGGTTGCCGGGCGGCCGCAAACGCGTCAGCGATTACGAACAGGAAGACGAAGAGTACAATTGCGATGAGCCGCCCAGCCCGGCCAGCGGCAGCTCTTCGGGCTCAATGGCTCTGACCATGGACGAGTCGCCGCCGCCACGCCGTCAACAACAACAGTCGTTCCACACAATGCAAACGGCAGCGCAACAACAACAACAGCAGCAGCAGCAGCAACAACAACAACACCGTCAACAACAACGTCAACAACAACCACAACGTCAACAGCAGCAACAAGCCGACTATGCCGTGAATATTATGGCCGACGCCAAACGCACCGTGTCACCGTCCGTTGGGTACGTGGTCGTGCCCGCCGAGATGCCGCCCATTGTGTCGTTGCCCAAGGTACCGTCACCGCCACCGCTCTCCGTCAATGATAGGGAACACCTGAGCCTGCCGCCGCGCAAACGGTCCAAGATGATACTCAAGTCGATGGAGAGCACGGCCAAGAAAGAAGCTCAATGTAGCAGATACAGCTCAGTCATACACTACGCCAACAAAGCCTCCATGTAACGATAATAATACATATGATAATAGATAATATCATTTAGTGTTATCTTCACGATTATTATTTCACATTAGCATAATATACGTAAGTATCCCAAGTCTTTTTTTAACACAAATTATTCATGATATAATTAAACGTTTAGGTTTTTTTTTTTGCCCAACTTTTTTTGCAGACTGCAAATAGTCTTGTACAACATTGATGCATCGCGTCATTAGTGTTGAACGAATGAAACATATATTATTTTTTAGTATCTGTGATATGATAATACATTATTTACCAAAATATTATTAGTTGAACCGCCGGGAGGGTGATCGACGCTTGGAGGATTCCAATAGCTGTTATAATAAAAATATAAAAAATCAGGAGTATATTATATATGTATATATATATATATATATATATATATATATAATATGTTATTATTTTCTGTTTTAGAACTAATTGTATTATTATTATTATTATTTATTTTTTAACAAATATTTCGATTCTTCGAATGCGTTTCCCTCGGCGGTTCTTTTCGTATATTATATTTATGTTTTCTTCCTCCCTTTTTTTTTCTTTTTTTCTTTCTTTTTGTTAGTTTATGGGAAAATTAACTGCGTACTGCATTATTATTTACAAATATATTTTCTTTTTAATGCAATTTTATTTTATAATACTATAAACATATTACATAATTTATATATTTATTGATATATACAATTATATAATATATATAGAATAATGAAATCATACGGGTAGTAGTTAATTATAATATTCTCTCGCTAGAGGAACAAAAAGTCTGTCGAGCAGTTTTTGCTAATTTAATTATTATTAATAATTCGAATTGCATTTGAAACTATCTAAATGATGCAATGAGTTGTGTAGTTTCATTCTTTTTTTCTTTTTCTTTTTTTACTAGGTGTATAGGACTAAGTATAATAATATTATTATTAATATAATTACAAAATACAAAACGTAAATCATCTACCTCATTTGTATGCCTTTTATATTAATTGCCTACAATTAGAAAAAAACAGTACAAATCTTATATCCTAAAGTGACGAACTCACTGAGGGACCAATTTATTTTTAATTAATTATATTTATTGAATGTGTGTATATATATATATATATATATATATATATATATACACATATATATTATATATATATAATATGTATATGTATGATAACAATATGTATGCGTGTGTCTGCGCAAGACGTATTATTTGTACGCGCACATGCGCGCATACATATTATATTTATAATTATATTTATCGTACGGTAGACTCGATGTCTCAAATTTTACAATTCGTTGAATTTTTTTTATTCTTTTTACCTCTGCGGTACTTTTGAGTCTACCGTATTATATTATTATAATCTTATTTAATTGTAAACAAGTTATATTTTATAATACATCAGCATCAATCAACAAATAAGAATACATTGTTCGAAATTAATTTTTAACGATTAAATTTTTACATCGACTGTTTTTGTTTCTATATACACGCGTATATAACATTATAGATTACGAATTGGACGTTAATGTACTGATTTCGGATCTCTTATGATAATATCTCTGTAAAAACTACGGGAACGCATTAATATTATTATTTCAAGAAACATGTTGCAATTAATGTTCCTACGACAAATTCATTGTTAATTAGTACATATATTATAATACCTCTACAGTGTTGTGTTTTACACATAAATATAGAACAATTATTATGTTTGCCGTGTTGAGAAAATTAAATAAACTAGAAACATCCGTGTTTTAATCTTGATAGAAATAATAGCAAAAAAATAAATAAATACTGTAATTTTTTAACACAACTACAGAGTATATAATATTATGTACGTTGTAAACGTTATTATTATTAGAATATAATAAACATTTTATATAGCTTATATTTGAAAGACACTAGTAATGTAATTGTCGTTTTATTAATAAGTAGTTTTATTTTAAAAAAATAAAAATATGTATGTTATGAATATTAATTTGATTTTTTTTCTGTTTGCATTTATTTAACTTATTGTATAATACGGGTAAAACTTGTTCAACTGATGGTGCAAATATATTATATACTTATAGTGAACATTAATGTAACCTCGTACGAGTATCAAGTGCTTTTTATTTCCACTGATTTTGTTTAATATTTGTTTGGAAAATGAAAAAAAAAATGATTTTTATTTTTATTATTACATAGGTACATTATTATTATTATGATTATTATTATAATTTTGTAATCTTTAAAGTAGTTAATATGAAAAAAAAAAAAAATTTGACATTGTTTAAAACTTCTGAAATCACATAATATGTGTGTGTCTAAAAAGTTTGAGAAAACTTTATATACGTTATTTCTATTGTCGATGTTTTCCTAGTCTTGATTAACACACTTTATATGGTTTTGGGTGTATGGCGACGATGAAAATTTTCTGTTTGTACCTTTATACAATATTATTATGTAGACATTAAATTTATATACCTATAGTCTAATGTTTTGTCTTTAGGAGTACTCAACTTAGCGAATAATTTAAAATATTCACTATTAAAATTTTTATTTTTATTTATTGTAATTTTTTTCTTTTGTTTTTGGATGTTTGAAGTGAATTGTATTTTACATTGTGCAGATTTTATTCGAAAATAAATATCAAATACTACCTCATTAATATAACAATAAACCAATGTGTATTTTCTTCGTTAATTATTATTGTTATTTTATAGTCTGTCGACTGTCATTAAAGTCGTCAAGATGGAGCTTTCACAATTATCAAATGTTCTTGGTCTCGAACATGTTATTTGAAATATGTAGACATATTAACATCGTATTTTAATGTTATGAAATCATAGGTATTCCACGTTTCTCCTGGTATTTCAATTCTATAGTGTACCAATACTACCAAAAGTACACAGAACATTTAATAATTATTATTTTGGTATGACACGTCGTGTTACTTTTCGAGATATGCATACAATGCATTGTGAAAATTAAAATATCATAAACCATATGGTTATTCCGATGTAGAATTTTGTAATTGAGTACAATCTTTGACAAGACAACAAGTTGTCTCCATATCCGCAAGACTTTCTTCAAAAGCTGTAGATTTTTCGAAATTGAAGATACTACTTTATTAAGTAATAAATCTAATATAATAATAAACACTATTAACATATCGGTGGTATTCGGTGAATTGATCTTATGGTCACCAGACCAATCGATGGCAAAACAAAAACGATTTTAAAATCTATTCAAGTATCATTTTCATGATATTAAATCGTTTTAAACGACTGATGTGCTTTCTAAATATTAATGTCGAATGCGTAGTAGAAACTAATTGTACATGTATAACAAACTCATAAGGTTAAAGTTTGTTACCAAACACTATTGTTACTAATAAATGATGATAATCGACAATAAATTGTATGTTTTCAACTGTAATATAGCTTAAAATAAGACGAACTGAAATAAAACGAAAGCTACAACTCGGTGTTGCAATCAATAACAAATTAATGATGAGACCCCCCAGACTCATTTTTATTATTATGGACTATTTTTCTTACAACGTTTCATATACGTCCATTTATATTTGTTATATTGGATAGATATACACAAATTATTACGATTAACATCAATTGTAAGTATTAAATTTGTCTTCTGATTATAATGTTGTACTATTTTATATTTGTACATATATGAAATTATAAAAGGAATAATTTAATAATTGTACGATTTTAAAATCGTTATTTTTTGTTTTTGGGCGATCTATTAACTTGGTAACTAATTATTATACGATGATCAATTGACCGTGATTCCAACATATTAATACTTCTAAGTTGATTTACCAACGCTAAAATTTTAAAGTATATAAATGTATGTTAAAGATAGTAAAAAGCATCAAATTTTACATGAATTATTAATGATAATTTCTCTTGGTATTCTTATTTATTCAAATGGAATTTTACAACAAATACTATTCAGTTTGAATAAAACTAAAGATTCATTTAAGTCCTGTATAATATGTTTGTTTATTTTATGTAAAAAAGTATAGTTAATAGTTATTTTTATGGCTGTTTAATTATTAACATAAAGGCATAAACTGGAGGGAAAATAGCGAAAAACAACAACTGCTCTTATGAGAATTTAAGGGCAATACACTATTGGCGGATATCCAGGGGGGCTTAGCTTCTCTAAACCTCCCCAAATATTGCAAAATTTAAAAAATATTATCTAATTAGTAGATACTTGTCAATTATCTCTGTTTTCAAATACTAAGTTTTAAAATACATAATAAAGAAATATTATTTATATTATTTTATCATAAAATATATTGTACCTACACTATATAATAATATATTAAATACTTAAGTACCTGGTTACCTACCTGCCAAAAATAACGATCATATCGTTTAAATTTGCGTTTTCGTACAAATACGATGGAATAAAGTCGGGAGATTCGTTTGAAACTTTTGTAAAAAAAAAATCTATTATTAGGCTCCAATTACCATTTTCAAATAACAAGTTCCGGTATAATTGGACTAATATGCACCGGGTTCCAAGAATCGCACTTGTTTGGGTGGGAGCCAATCTCCAATGCCTACGCAAAATAACAATTTAAACGGACACCCGTTAGATCACAATGAGTTGTTTTTTGATAAAATACTTACACCGTAATTGGTCCGTCGAAATTTAACTTTTATATAAATCAAATAACTTTAAACCTCTTACAATTAATAATCGACCCGTTAATTAGGCTTTATAATCAACGTTCTATAAATAGTTCGTAACAAAAAATAAAAAAACAAACTAATCATAATAAATACAACATTTATGCTCTCCACTTTTCGTTCAAACCTTATTATGTGAGTGCGTGGTTCATTTCGATTTTCGATGTTATTAAGTGACAAAAATTATTGACATTTATAGGTCAAATATTTTTTTAATATTCAACAAAGATTGAAAAAGCGTATAGCTACAATATTTATATAGCATATCAAAAAAAATTATTCTGATAACATTATTCGTAATACCAACTCCGAACTCATATCTACATTCGCGATGCTTTCAGAATTGTTTTTACAATTCTGCTATAATTTATCATTGCTTTCCAATGTAAACAATCCGACCAACACTCGAACAACGATACCAGCGATATTCGGTACTTCGTAGGCTTTTGTTTAGAAATTCGATTATACAATGTATACCTATCTAATAGCTTTTAAAATATATTACACGCAATAATACATACATGATAATTTGAAAAGTTTCAAACACGATGTGTTGTTTTTTTTTTTTTAAACGTACCGACGGGTAAGTTTTCCTTACTATAAAACTTTAAATTTCCACGTCTCAAATTCATTTTTCAGCCCCTCTAGATTTGAGACTCGGGCTATTTAAGGTGTACCTAATGTATCATAATGTCGAGTTTCGAAGTTTATGAAATAATATGAATCACTGTAATGTGTGGAACGCGTAAACAACAGATAGGTCGAAATTAACTGCAACAGGAAGACGTGATGTTCAGCACATTATACGGCGTTCAACTAAAATAATACAACCCAGGCACGAATTTCTGTCGACACGTGTTGTGTTAAACAGAGTCATCCTTTTACCACGGCAGATTAGAGATGATTACACGCACTAGGTGATTTGTTCGTTCGCGGACATGGTTTTAAATCGCCGAGATTAAAAGCCAACCCTAACGCTTTGCATATATATATATATATATAGCATGTCTAGCTGTCTACGCACACCTTTGCCCGTGCACAGTATTAAACAGAAATATTTTTAAGATTTAAAGCCAAATGTAGAATCTATTGGTTTTATTATGATCTATGCTTTTTAATTTTTTTCTTCTGTTTGTAAATCGAATCAAAATTTTCTTTTAAATTTTGCTTGATTTTAAACTATATTTTTAAATTTATAATTTCAATTTGCATTCGATATTTCTGGATACACATACACCGCATTAAGTGTCTCACAACAAAGAACCAGCACAAATAGATTTTGTTTGCGTGTGACACGTGACAGAGCCACGTACAATTGACCACGGGAAACACATAGGGCGGGGTTAGGTCTAAACCGGCAACGTTTAATGTTTGACCCTTATTGGTGGGTCGTTGAAAAGCATAGTTTTACCTTACTTAGGCCTACTTAGAGATTACATTTTGGAAACTTTCTTAAGGGGTCTCTACTATTTAGCACAAAACTATTAACCAAATATTAAACTCAAAACTCCAGCGGTTTCTGCTAGGCAATTTTTTCAGATTTTTCCTCCTTTTTACTCCCTTATCGGTTGACCTTCAAAAAATCCTTTCATAAGTGGTCTCTACTACGAAAACTTTTCTGAAATTCGGTATTTAATGAAGCCATAGAAAACATTTTCGAAAATTCGAATTCATTTTTTATCTTTTAAATTCATTTTACAGTATTTTTTATCAATTCCGTTGAATAAAAACTATATTATTTTACACAAATTGTAAAATATACATCATATTTATATTTAATAAAAAATGTCTGTGGTTTGAAATATTTAAAATTTTAATAGATTGATTCATTATTATTAATGTAAAATTAATATGAACATGACTATTAAAAACCAATTTAATTTATCACTAAGGCCTTAAGCATTAACAATAAGCATTGGCATTAATGCTTCTTAAATTTTTAAATTCCAATACATAATTTATTTTAAACTACATTTTTAAAGGTTTTTGATGACATTTTTGAGGATTTATAGTACATTAAACTCACAGCTTTCATTTTTATAATGATATATTATATATTATTTTATTAAATTGAAATTTGTCGTTTTAGATTTGACATTTTATCATATATTATACTTATTAATCAAAAGTAATAGCAATTTTATAATATAAATGCATTGTAAAACTACTAATTATTATTATTATTTTTACAAGTGTTCCTTTTATACTTACAATGGTTTAGACTTAGTTTAGACTAATCGTCCAGGAAAACACATTTTATTATGATTAAAAGACTCATTGTATGAGTTAATAAAATGCATGTTTATAAGAGAATCTACTTTTTGTTTTTGTATACTTATATGAGATGTTTTGGCAGTAAAATAAGTCTCATAAGTGAATTTTTAATGTTTAAACGCCCAATATTATTTAAAATTAGACATCATAATGTAACTAAATTATAAATTAAAACAATTTAAATACATCAATGAATAGAATAATGGAATATAATTAATGAATACCGGCCTTAAATTTCCAACTACCCATGACGGTAGATTGTAACAAGCTTAAGACTACTATCGTCAAATCTTCAGCACCGTATATCAGTTACACAAACAGTATGCCAATAACAGTTGATTTAATGGTCATTTGTGTCAATTAAATAAATAATTAAACACTATTATTTTATTCACAGCAAAACAGCAAAATAAAATTACAAATATATAAGACCAATATAATACTATTACTATTTATCACCAACAAACAAAATAAGATAAATATTAGATGTACAATTTTTGAGCGTATAATTTTTTTTTTCCATGATTTAAAATTCTAGGCTAATAGCTAAGCTTTGAATTTTGGTAATTGTATTTTAACATTGTATATTAACAAACAAACCAAAAATGCAGGGTAATACATAAAACATATTTTTATGTATTTGGAAAAGTTGAATAGCCATAAAGATGGGATCAATAGTTTAGTTGAAAACAAATTATCTACTGTATCCATCAAATAATTTTAAATACATATGTATAATAACTATTAATAAGCTTTAATTTAATAGACCAAATAAAAGATTAACATGAATTAAATAAATTGAAATAATTCGTTATGTTATATATTTTACTGGATTTCAGTAAGATTTGATATAATATTATGTAATCATAATTTGTATAATTGTATGTAAACACTTGTTTATGCCAAAATTAAAAAAAAAACTGTTCCATAACTAAATTCCTAATAGTGTAGATAATTATTTAAATACATAATCTATTAAATGCTTATAACTACTGAATTATACACTTAAAAGTGATCAAAAACCATAATAATATCAAATAAATGTAAAATGTACATTTACTTTATGAAAGATGTAATTTATTATGCATTATTTTTTTCACAAAATATTTTTAGATTGCAAATAAAGATATTTCAATTAATTAATAAATGGTAAGTCTAAAATAATGATTAATTAACAGTTTTCACCATTTCTAAGTACCTATGGTAGCAAAAATGAAACAATAACACAACACTACCTTAATATTGAAATACAATATAAAATGTTCTGTTAATCTACATATAAATTTGGTTAAAAATAAATATATAAACAAAATCACATTTCAATTCAAATGTTATCATTTGAGTATTAAGTACTTAAGTCCTACATATTTAAATCATATTCTGAATTAAGATTCTCACTATTCAATAGGATGTTAAAATGTACTCATATTTTTTGTTATAATAAAATACAATTGGTGCATAATATTGTAAGCATATAAAAATAGCTTTGCACCCTATTATAAATTATGAATTAAGGTTGATTTATTTAGTCTTAATACTCTCTTCCTTAATATTGTCATGTTTATGACATAAAACCATTATAATTCTGAAAGAGTTTGTTGTAACTCATAAAAGACATAATCAATTGAAAAGAATTACAATTCTACAATTTTTCTTATTCATAAGAATTTTAAGTCTACTTTTTAAGATATTTTGTTGAAATTAATTAATAAGTAAGTAAGTAAGTATATAATATAATGCATGGAATCATAGTATGTTGAAAACAGTTATTTAAGTACATTTTTAACCATGAACACAATAATATCTTATGTATTGAGTAATAGGTAAATAACCGACTAATTAAAATCTACTTAAAGTTGTATGATTATTAAAAATATTTCTAAAACAATTGATTCTTTAAGACTGGTAAATTAAAATCAAAATAATATATTGTATGTTTCCAGTCTTTAGGTTGTGGATTGTAAAATAAAAGTGATTTGTTTAATTTTGCTATACATGCCTTGTATAAACAAAATTTGATTGAATATTAGAAGTTGATTTAATGATTCAGTTATTATGATTAGTTATATAAATTAGTTTGGTATAGGTAGATATCATTTTTAGATGCTTATGTTATTGTTATATAATAAACACCTTACTGTTTTATGTATAGAGATTATAATTTGAAAGTTATTTATAATTTATAATAGTAAGTGTAAGAAAAAATATTTAATTCAACAAACATTGAATAATAAAAATAATTATTGGTAAAAACAGAAATTATTTTAAATATTTTCTTTTCTAATACTATGGTTTAATACAGGGTGCGGCAAAAAAAAACTCCCCGTATTTTGAGATAATGCTATGCGAGTTGTAGTGGTGATATAACGGTGGAAGAGGTATCGATAGTGGTATATGTGCCATTTTTAGTTTGCTAGTAACCATGAAGAAGTCTGGTTCCAACAAGACAGAGCCACAGCTCACCCTTTGTGGCGTTATTGATCATTGGGTCATTTTGAGAGAATTGTTTCCTGAACGTATTCTCTCTTTGCAAAGAGATATTGCTTGGCCCCCGATTTATTACCTAGTGATTTTTTTCTTTGGGGACATTTAAAGGCGCAAGTGTACAATAATCGCCCCCACATTCACAGGAGGCAATCCCCGAGGCTATAGGTGCCCCATTCCACCAGAAATTACACAAAAAGTATTGGACAACTTCCGGGAAAGGAAGTCAAATGCGTCAAAAATGGAGGACGCCATTTAACGGAAGTATTGTTTAAAACCAATAATTATTTTATTTAATGTAAAATGGCATAATATTTTTTATTTAAAAATAAAAATAATTTTTCTCTATCTTTGTTGGTTTATTTGTAATTGCCTTTTGAAATACGGGAGGTTTTTTTTGACGGACCCTGTATAATAACTGTGTAAAACCAAGCTTCTTTTTTTTTTATCATAATATTAAATAAATAGGTAAATTTGCCTTTAAAAAATGGCAAATTTACAAGTTAAATTAATATCATAGTGTATATATTTATTTTATTTAATAAGTGAATAAAATAAAAATAAAACTCATTATAAAGTGGATTCAAGACTAAATGATAAATTAATTACTTATAGGACTATCTATCTATCCTAATTTAATGAATTTACAATTAAGTTGAGACCCAATTATAAATAATAAACTTAAATTATGTGTATTAACAAAGTGTAACAAACACACATTTTAAGAAAATTGATCAAAACACTCATATTTTAATACTAAAATATATATTTTAACAAAAAAAAAAAAAAATAAAACAAACAAAAAGAACATACTACAAAATAATAATTACAATCTAAAAAAACTAATTAAAATTGGAGTACAAATTTTGACAATTTTTTTAAATTCAGTGGTAAATATTTTAAGATTATAAAAAAATTCTTTTGTATAAATGAATATTAAATGTTTTTTAGAAATAATAATTATGTATAATCCATGAATAATTGAATAATCATTAACTCCCAAATACTGTTATTCACATTTTACTTAACACTACATTTTTTTTTTTATAAATAGTTGATAAATAAATATGGCATAATAGTTATGTAAGTTACTAAGCTCTTTTACTCTTTTTAGTTTTCTTTTTAGTTTTAACAGGTGAACCTGATTTGAAGCAATAAAATTGAGTAACAATTATGAAGTTGGCAAAAGATGCAAGAGCAAAACTCCAGATTAAAAGGCCGTCTCCAGTTTCTTGTACAGATGTGAATACACGAACAGATGATCCCAAGAATAAAAGAATACACGTAGTCATAGATAATTGACCGGTACTTTTATTTTTGAAATTGACATAGCATTGGGTCATCTATTGAAAAAAAAAATGATTAGGTAAATACTATATTATAACAATAATAATTTATCTAGCATTTATACTCACCTTGCCGAAGAACATTAATGGAATACTAATAAACTGAGCATTCCAAAGGAAAGAATTTGGAACAATGTCAGATACAAGGATAAACAGTAATGAACAATAAATAAATGTAAAAGAACTAGCAGCTTTTTTAGATATGTTGAAGTATAAAACTAATATCACAATTAGCAACGTTTGGAAAAGTATGAATAATGAATCACCCCAAGCACTGAAAAATCAAAATAAAATCATTAATAATACAAATATAAACAAGTTGATTATTTCATTCCTAAGATTTTATTTAAATTTAGGTTTTTTACTTGGTTTGTAAATTTGAAAAAAATTGTAAAATTATATTTGCAAGTTTTCACAAGTTTCTAAATATAAATGTTTTAATTAAATTTTATTGCTAGAAAAATTAAAATTTTAACTGTAGAAAACACAAATAATTTTCTTTAGTGTTACATTTAATATTTAGTATAAGTAGTTCAATACAAATTATTTGATGTAAAATTATAAATGTTAAAATACATAAATAACGTACCTAAATGGAAATTCACTTGAATAACTGTAAACGACATTTGCAGTGACAGCAAATAAATCCATACAAACATTCACCAAACTGATACCGACTGCACTCTTACTTTTCCATACTTTGATGACTTGAGGAAGTTTAACTGAAAATAAAAACATTAAAAGTTATTTAGTCATATATGTATTATAACAAGTACATATTTTTATAAGATATACATTATATACATAAGAAAAAAAAATTATTTTAACTTTGATTTAGATAAACTATTTTATAAATATAGAAAAGTCGATTTTATAGTAAAAATTTGCATGAACATTCAAATTTTCAATCTTTTTTTATGATGAAATAATATTTACATGCATTTAACACAAAATAATTTACAATACTATTACCTAAAAGAGATCCACCAACTATTCCAAGTCCAAGACATTTGCTGAGAGCAAATTTTAAACATACACCTGAAAAATAGAATAAAAAAATTAATATATTCGTGAAGCATAAAACATACACTCATTATTAATAGGTATTCTACCTAAATTTGTTTTACTTTAAAAACAAATTAATGTGTGAATTATAATAATTATAAAATTCCTATAAAATATGATTTTGATATCTAACACATTTATATTTAAGTGTAGAGAGAGCCATAGATTGGATAGTGATTTATAATGTCTTGTTTTATTATATGTTGACTATATGATTTTTATGACTTGTTATACTTATATTTTGTATTATTTTATTTTATTTTTGTTGTATTGATATTGAGTGTTGTATTTAATATTTATAATAGTTAATAGTTAGTAGCCATATGATAAATTAAATAGATAATTTAAATTATAGACAGCATTATGCGTTCAATGTATGGAAAGAGAAATACTTTTATTTGTTTATTTGACCAATGACAAACAAATTGTATTCAATTTACAAATGACACATTCGATAATTTCAAATAGTAGAAGAACTAATTTTAATCATACAGTATTTTTCAATTGAAAGTCCGCCGTATAATTTACATCAGTTAAATGACAGTTCATCTACAATGCGATTGATATTCAATAACAAATTATATTAGTTGAGTCATAGTTAAAGACATCATTAAAAATATTAAACTCTGACCATGTAAATAATATTCTGCACTACAAAGAACTACACAGAACTACTCAACAAGAACAACAAAAATAGTTTTCAGATACATTTCATAAAATGTCTAATGTATACAATATAGATAAGTACATAGGTAGTTATTAAATTGTATTAATTTAAAAAAGTGTATTAATTATTGATTATATACACTAAAATAAGTCATTGTACGCATTGTATCTAATATTTATACGTAGGTAGTAAGTAAGACTAACTATAGGCTTTAACGCAATCTGATATCTATTATATATAGCAATAATGATTTAAATAAGTCGGCTGTTTGAACTAAGTAATCAAAATACACAATGGTATCGATGTATGTTATGCAAGTAAATGAAGAAAGAAAAAATCGTTGAATCGTACTAATGTGAAAACGGAGACCGATAGAATCTCGGCACAGACCCTATGCTCTCTGTACGATAATAAAACAGTGTACCGAGAAAATTGTAGCGATAGTCTTACGACATAACGCAAAAGATCAACGTCGGACTATATTCACACGAAATTCGATAAACCTTTTGCTTTTGTTTTTTATAGCTTTGACGTCAGTATCGGAATAGTATTGGCCGTAAACCAAAAGCACTTACCGTTGAAGAAATCCATGTCGTGAAAGAACACGTCGTAGCATTTGGGCGTGAGCACGATCAGTGCGACGCGATGGAACATCTCGACGAACGGATTCATCTCGACGGCCGCCGACGGGAACGGCTATCGAATCGGAAAAAAGGAACGACGCGGAACACGGACGGGCAGTGTCCGGAAAGAGTGACCGGGAGACACACACACACACACACAGAGAGTGAGGTGAGGTGAAGAGAAAAAGAGAAATCGGACGAACGGAGGCGATATATCTCCTCAACGGCGCCTAATGAATAATGTACGAGACGACCGGCATCACCGGGTATCGTACGAGCGCAGCTCACCGCACCGTCACCGCTAAACTATTAGCCGCCACCCCTCGCGATAGCTATAGCTCACACCGTGCCGACGCGACCTAAACTCGGCGATTTCTAGCTGTTGTGCGGACGGCCGTGCGACGACGACGGGTGGAAACAACTCGTCGGTCGACCCCGCCACTCACCCTTCGCTAAAGCGCGGGCCGTAATCGGCCGGTGAGGCGCGGTGTAGGGGGAGGGAGGACGGGGGGGGGAAAAAATGACCCTAGCGCCGAACGTTATCCGACGTGTGGCGGTTGCGGCGGCGGCGGCATCGTCGCGCTGGCACTGGCTATACCTTCATGTCGGTGTCGACGTGTTCCGGAGAGTTCCGAGCACGTACGCGGACGACGACGATTCGTTATCAGTTCGTTGGCTTTGTTTACTCTCTCTCTCTCTCTCTCTCTCTCTCTCTCTCTTCTTTATTTTCTCTCCTACCCACGACGATTCTCGCGTTTGTTGTCCGCTTCGCCGCCGCGTCGTGAAATGTAATACGTGGGAAAAAAATATTACGCTTATAATATACAATAATTCATTTTGTTCCATTTTTTTTTTTTTCATCTGTTTTTTATCAAAAAACGCGAGCTATTTGAAATCTGACGAGAAATGCGCGCACGATTTTATCGATCGTATATGGCAAATATCGCCGACGATTTTATTTCACGCGTTTTTAACACGTTCGTTTTCGATAGTTCTTAATACGTTGACGTTATGTCTTGGGAGTAAAATCTATTGCAAAATCGATTGCGAGTAACAACTGATAACTTTTCAGTGTACGATCGAAAATATAGTGGACTCGAGCGAGTCATCTATCGTTTCAAACATCGATAAAATTATCAATCGTTGTTGTCAATGAGAATTATAATCGGTGGAAAAATGTTCATAAAAACAAATCGATATAAGTTCATTCACTTTTGCAATTATTTTATGATATTTAGAAAATTGTAATGCAATTAGTTCGCTTGCCATAACTGATAGGTATGTCGTATTCGGACACGTTTCACTGTTAATATTATGTCATTAGAATAAAAGGTAATTTCGTTTTTATTCAACATAAATAATAATATATTGGAATAAGTATCGAGGTAAATAATTGTAGTCATTGTACTAATTTATAGTTATATGGCTTATAAAACATATTATCTAGGTTAGTTTATAGATAAAAACATAATATTAAATCTATATTTTATTTGTAATCAACTGTTATCGCTAACTATTGGATACAAATTCCTATTCAACACTATATAATAATATAATAAAATAAAATTGAATTAAAACTACACGTAAATCACACATAAATATTGTATTAAAATAATCATTAATCATTATTAGATAGCCAATGTATGTAATGAAATCAATGAAATAAAATTTGATATTCGATAACCAATGGAATCAAACAGAACAGATAGCATGCACTAACATTGATAATACAAAAATACAAACATTACAAACTGCCTTTAACCTTAAAAATAGATATTAAAGTATTAAATACGTGCATAGTGTAGTGATAAATATTAAAACGTTTAAATAATATTTTAAGTATTTCAAATTTATTCATAAGCATAATTAGGTTGTACAAGTGAAATTAAAGTGTGTGTATTAATTTTGAATTATTTGTATCGTCGTAGAACGAAAACTGTTTTTGAAAGTATCATAATTCACAGTTCGTGCTTAAAACGCCACTGTATCACGCCGTCGTACTAAGGTAAGAACTTTATTAAAATCTTTGTATTCATAAAAACACCCATCTGATAGGGAAGTTTGCACAAAATGTTGAACGGAGAGTGGAAAGAGTGGGCAAATTAATGTCCTACACGACTGCATGAGTCACGAGGGCGTTGATTTTTATAACTTTTCACTTGTTCAGTAAAACGAAAAAGTCATTGTAATGTTTAAAACGAAATAATATAAGTAGTAGGATTAAAAACGTACCATATTACCGAGTTTTTCGTATTACGAAATAAATATAATTGTTTACACTGTGAAATCCATTGCTTTATATTATATATTATTATTTAATTACTATTGATGATAGATATTGGTATTTATCTTATACTATAAGACGTATAATACGTATATTACATAAACCAACTGCTATCTAAACGCAATCAGCTTTTGGTTCTGTATTTGTGACTTAAGTGTTTGAGATTGGAATATTATAAACTTATACCTAATATTATATTATTAGATATATTTATTTCGGTAAAAAAGTAATACGACGAATAGAATTATTTCACAAAATAACACGACGACATTGTTCACGACGTGTTACATGATTATCTGCTACGTTGAGTTGAAAAACAAATTAACATTTTCATCGGATTTAGCCGTAGTTTAAAAAACCAAAAAAAAAAAATTGGTAATCATTATAAATGACGACCGTACAGGGAAACCATGTAACATCGGGTCGTTTGTATTATCAATTTGTGTATTTTCATCAACGAATGGTCAAAAGCGGTCCCCTTTACCGATTTCTGGAGAAATGGCGCAAAACTACTCTCAAAATCTCGACCCCCGGTAGACATCGAATACCTAGCAGATTAGCGGGTTCGCGGTAACGGGTAACATTTCCGACAAACGCGTTCCGAGAGCGTATGATTCGGACGAACAGATGTTCTCGAAAATTCGGTGCGGCGCGGCAAGCGGACGGACGGGTCGATCGCGTCGAGTTTTTCTCCGTCGCGCGGAACAGCCGCCGCCGCCGTCGCGGTGGAGAACGTGGAGGGAGGCGCGACAACACACCCGGCCCCGACGTCGCGTCGTTGGTGCGGCTCGTGACGCGTCGGCCGTGACCGCCGCCGCCGCCGCCGTCGGGCCCCGCGACCGAGCACTACGGTGCTGCACGACAACGCCAACCGTGTTATCAACGCACGAAAACGACGACACCCTATCGCATGTAACCGCGTGCTCGGCCGTCGTTATCATCGTAGTCCTTTGTTCGTCCCGTCGGTCGCGTTCGTTTCCATTTTCCACACTCCGCACTCCTCGTCGTCACGGTACCCGCGGGCCGCTACCGTTCACACCCTACTTTTCCGTCGGCCGTCGTTCCCTCTTCGCGTGGTTTTGTATTCCCACCTCGTTCTTCCCGTGAAACCTCGTGTTCCCGTGTGTCGCTCGTCCGCGCAGCCGTTGTCATACTCTGCGTCCTAATTTCCCGTCAAACCGAATAGCGATCACCTACGCGACGACGACAAACACGACGACGACGACAAACACGACGACGACGACGACGCACACGACGAC
This sequence comes from Drepanosiphum platanoidis, assembly GCA_948098885.1. Classification (NCBI taxonomy): domain Eukaryota; kingdom Metazoa; phylum Arthropoda; class Insecta; order Hemiptera; family Aphididae; genus Drepanosiphum; species Drepanosiphum platanoidis. Next base: position 12,053,931 of record OX402533.1, read on the forward strand.
AACGCCGACGACAACGACAACGCCGACGACGACGACGCCGCCGCCGCCGCCGCTGCTGTATAGGTACTATTCACTGTTCCACCGCCATTATTGCCGTTACCGCGACCGCTTGCGATCATACGCTCCCGCCGTAGTTTTCGTTCGTTTTCCACTTTGCCAGAGTGAGTTGAACCGCGCGTGTAATTTTTATCCAATTAGCGATTTATTTTTTTTAAATTTATCCATTGTATAAATTATTAGAAACATGGTTTACAAAATAAAGAAACATTCAATGATGCCCGTTCATGTTGTCGATGACCACAATGATGCGTTGCGGTATATCTACCGGGAAATAGGTTCGAAACATTTGCCCCTCTACGGCAACGTTCTGTTGCATTTCGATTCGCATCCGGATCTGTCCATTCCAAAAGACATGCCAGCCGATTATGTTTACGAAAAAGAACAATTGTTCGATTCGTTGAGCATTGAAAACTGGATACTGCCTGCTGCGTATGCTGGTCATTTCGATAAAATTATCTGGGTGAAGCCACCGTGGGCAAGGCAATTTAAGGACGGGGAATTTGTGTTCAGTATTGGCAAACATAAGACGACTGGTGTTATAAGACTGACCAATTCTATTGATTTCTATCTGAGCGAAGGACTTTATTGTTTGGAAGACGATCTCGTCAATATTAAAACGATCAAGTTGTTTGTGTTCACCATGTGTAGCTCTGTATTTGGCGACGGCGAAGAAAAATTTGAACTGTTGCGCAACAAATTTTCCGAGTACACCAGAGACAACCCTCATTACATTTTAGATTTTGATTGCGATTTTTTTTCTACCAACAATCCATTCCTGTCTATGTACGACAAAGCTAATCTTTACACTAATCTCCATAAAATTTACACGTTTACCTCACCGACCAATAGGGACGATATTAATAGCTTGTTGCAGTGTTCTCGTTCTAGAGAAATATTGTTGCAAGAGTTAGAATCTGTGTTCATGCATCTTGATGACGGAAAGTCATTAAGTGATTATCCTATTGAAAATTTGACTGCTGTTAATTCTGAAGATTTATCATTTATCGTAGGCGAGTTGTTGAAACATTACGATACTATTGACTGGTTGATTGTACATAACGCTGGCTGTACAATTGACAATATTGAATTACCAAACCACCACACTGACTTGGCTGATATCGCTAAATCTATGGATATAGTGTTCAATTTTTTACCTATAATACATGAACCTGCTGCCATTACAATTGCTTTGTCCACGGGTGATGATTATTGCCCACTGGAAAGTGCACGTTTTATTAATGATACATTACTTGCAAAGCTTGAATGCTTGTATAATAAACTGAATGTTCAAAAATGTACTGAAGGTTCCTAAAACACTAAAATATAAATTTTAACCTTAAGTATAAATTTACTTGAACGTAGTTGCTAGTAAGTTTTTCATTTTATTTATAAAACAACATTTTTTATTATTAGTATTTCTTTGCGAGATCAATTTTAAAGATTAATATAAATAGTTTTATACATTTCATTTTTTTTAATTTTAATTACACTAGTGTGTATAAACAATTATTTACTGTGTAGTATTCATAAAAAAATATTTAATATGAGTATGAATATTGTAATATATTCAAAGTATTTGGCGTTTTTTTTGTTTTAATTATAGTTTAAAATTTAATTAATGTTTTGGGAAATGTATTGATTATAAACAAGATTACAAAATAATTAAAAACTTTTACTATTGATTGATATTGCATAGTTTTTACATTTTTAGAGTAATTTTTTTTAATTGTATGGTTGTAATTGTAGCGGTTCTTTAACTGTGGTGTGCGGCTTTCTGGGGGTTTGTGACGCTATCTCAGTGGTGTGTGTAAAAATGAAATTATTGGGTACAAATTTATAAGTATATTATTTTGTATGATTATTAAGTATTACAAAAATAATTATTAAATGTATGTTTTTATGCAATTGTTTTTATGATTTGTAATATCAAAGAGATATTAAAAATTTGTTACAATAACTTGAGATAAAAAAAAAAAAAAAAGTTAACATACTACAAATGTTTTAAGAACCGCTAGTATAATGCATACTTATCAGTTTATGTAGTTTACAAGAAAACTTATTCAATTCAATTCAATTAGATTTTATTGAGTTGAAGAATGTAACTAATGGTTTTCTTCAATATATTTACTTTGTCAAACAACTGCACCTAAATCTTGTTTACTAAAGGCAAAATGTTTAACATTTTAATAAAACATATTCAAATTAATTTAAAAAAATAATATTTATTTAAATTATTTTTTTGTTATTATTAATTTATTTTCAAACCATAGGTATAATTTTGTGTTTAATTATTATTCTTATTGTATTTATGTTTAACCATTCGAGGCGGCTTGTGATGATCAAAATGGGTGGTGTGCAAGTTTTGTAAAAGTCCGTTGAAAAAAAATAAAAATAAATCCTAGTCTGTTTATGAAATGCCCCTAGTATGATTTTAATTGGGATGTTAAAACTAATTTTAGAAAACAATATGTAGGTATATTATAATAATAACCAATTGACTATAGTTATTGAAATTTCGGTAGGACTACACAGATGATACGGCAATTTTGTGTATAATCGGGCAACGGGTAGCCACATGTGCATCAATTTTACACCAATATCCCATTTATTTCATCACCCTCCCCCCCCTCCTCTCAACGACTGAACATATTTTACACAGACAGTCTGTGTTCTGACTGAGCTGCACACTAACTGATGAGTTTATAACATAACTCAACTAATTTGTAGGAGTTATACTTTCGAGTTCATGCAAATATAAAATGTTTTTAAAATTAATTTTGTTTTATAGAATCATAATTATAGTTTAACAGATACTGTATTTAAGTTCAAAAAAAAAAAAAACCATTTTCACTCTTGTATATATATATTAATTCATGTGGTGTGTGCACACCTGCAATGCAAATCCCACCACCGTAAACTATACATCACTTTCTCAATGTTCAATATTAAATTAAATTAAATGTGATTATTTGTTAAAATATACCTCTGTAACAGAAATGTTTATGAAAAATCTTTCAATGTAGGAAAAATATGTGTTTTGTTTTATATTCATGTGAAAAAATTTATATTGTTGGCTCAGAATTTAGAGATAAGGTTATTTTGAGTACATTTCTCAATACTATTACAAACACATCATTTATTATAAATATATTTTTTTATGTGTGCACTTAAATGTTAAATTTAATATATTACATCATTATATTATATTAAAAAATTGTCAGTACTCTTAGTGTTTTTTTTTGTTAAAAATAAATATGTGAAATAATATTATCACATAATTGAATAGTTTTATATTATTATTATTTCAAAGTATAAAATAATACTGTAGGATACACCATTATAAGTATTTTTAAGATATTGATCTTGACAATTTGTCCATGTTATTTTTTATGTATATGTATATTTAAACATATATTATAAATAATAATAAGTTTTATGTAAACATTTGTATGAGTTTTCAACTTAAAATTAAGGAATATTTAGCTGATGTGAGTCTATAAATTCAATATTACTCTATGGATATATTTTTTTTTTTTAATATATAAATATATGAAATTTTACAAAAACCTTATCGTGTATTGAGTTACATTTTTTTAATTTGTCTTTAATATTTTCATATCTTTTTGTGAGACCCATTTAAACAATGAAGTTTTTTTTAAAGTGAAGTAAAATTTATTAGTTAATTATTAATAGTAGACGATTTAGTATATTTGTTTTAAATTCATATTAAATGGTATTATAAAGATGATTTCAATAATTACACTGCAAACGATTATAGTAATATTAAAAATAAAATGATACTAAATACAATAATATAATATTACGGATGCAAGTACCTGCATAATTATTTTAATTTAATTAAAAACCGATATCCTGGTTTTTAAAATAGTGTGAAATCACTACTATCATTTTAATATTAATGTATAAAATATATGAACTATTTACCAAAGAGAAGATTATCTGTTCTTAAAATTATTTTTATTATTATAGCCTTTGTAATAAATTTATTATTACTAAAACATAATTATATAATATTTATAATTGTGAACAAAACTTAAACACAATTTTAATTTTCAGATCCCTTGAAATTCTTTGAAATCATGGAAAATATACCACAGCGTAAAGTGCTTGGTGAAGAGGAACAAAAAAAACGTTTAAAAATAAGATCTGATAAGGAGTTTAGGTTGAGACTCTTCACTCCTCAATGTAGGGAAATATCTGAACGAATCATTAACAAAGTAATTATTCAAAATATACATTTTCTTAATTTTTTAATGAAAAATCGCCTCACAAATTTAAAACGATTTACTACACCACTTGTTTATTATGAACCTGATCCACCATTATTAAAGTTGTCTCGAGATTTGGATGTTCTTTCAGTAAATCAGGAAATTGGTTGCCCCAAATGTAATATAGGGGTTAAATGCATAGGGTTATCTAAACATTTAGCTGTATGCATGTATCCACAACAATCTAATTTTTCATATAGTAGTCGAAACAGTTCACGTATAGCTCGACAACGAATACAAGAAGGTTTTAAAACATCATACGATGATTCTAAAAATGAAAGTGATGACGAGAAAAAACCGAAAAAACGCATCTGTAAATCCAAAAAAAAACAAGTGATAAGTAAAATTAATTAAGTTTTACTAGGTAATCTGTAATTTTTTACAAATAAATATTTTTAAGATAAAAAAAAAAGGTAATCTGTAATAATAGTAATCTGTATGTAACTATAGTGATTATTCTTTATTTTTTTACTTAAAAGTGTTTTACAATACTGAAAAAAAATTGATTAACATTTTTAGATATGTTTTAAGTTTAATATTTAGTATTATTTATTTTAGTGTATTAATATGAATCGGAGCATGTTATAATATTTCATATTATGTCATGATAATCATTGTATTTAATCTTAAATCATTTTTTTATTAGTGATATGTTAACATTTAAGTAATGGATATTGAATAATGGATTGAAATGTATTTCATTTATTTTAATATATGTAGTGATAGGAGCAAATTAATAAATAATGATTCTATAGTTATGTAATAAATAACATTTTCTTTGTTTGAGAAAATTAATAAAATATGTTTAATACAGGTGCGGATAGGAGGGCAGGGGGTGAGCATAGGAGCAATAGCTTCCCTAAATATCAAAACAATAAATAAGCTGGTGTAAATTATTGCATTATGCTTTAACTTCAATATAATATGCAATAGCAAAACTTACAATAGAAAAATAATGTACTATTAGTTATTTTTAATATAATATTAAGAATTTCATGTCAAAATGATAATTTTGCCTGTTATTTTTTCCGGACAATTTTATTTATTATTCTGTAATTTATTGGTTAATTTTGTGGAGCTGCGTAGACATTGATAATGTTTTTAATTTTTGTACACATTATAAAATATAATATTATACCACACATTATTTTATGTAGAATCATTTAAATATTCTTATGTTAAATTTACATTAGAATTAAAATACAGATAATTTTGATATATTATCATTGCATTATTTTTCTTGATAAATATACTTTAATGATTATGTATTTTTGACTTTTTAGTATTTTTATTATATTATATGTAGATTTATCTAAAATCTTTTTGTTAAAATAAGATCCAAACCAAATGTTTAGGCCGGAGCATTTATTGTATATTAATAAATATGACTCCGGTGCGTTTTATAATACACCTTTTATTTGAATTTGAAAATGTGGTTTTAATAATACAGATTAACATAATTTATAAAAATTGTAGATTTACAAAAAAAAAAAACAAAAAAATGACACATTACCGCAACGAGAGACTGACTCATCAGTACTGCCGAAACCCACTCTTGTCTCACGGGCTCGGCCTATCTTACAACAACTTTAACAATAATTTATCTAATCTGTTTTCTTAGATAAAGATATTAACAATAATATGATAATGTCATCATCTTGTTGAAACGCAACACCACCCAGCATTTTACGCTAGAGGAAAAAAATGCTCTAAATAAGTATTGACAATAAAAATAATCATAAATAAACAAATTTAAATAATACAATTAACGATTACATACAAATAATTATAAATACGAACAAAACCTTTTATATACACTAAACTTCCACTGAAAGTAATTATTCACTAATTGAGTGAAATAATAATTTTTTTTTAACTTTTTTGTTATGATATTTAACAATAAAAAAACTCCTAAAAATATATATTATTGAAAGATACCAACAGGCATTCTTGTTTTTCTGTTATTAAAATTAGTTAGGATTTAGATATAAAATTATAATTTTTAATCCAATCAATAATGTAAACTAAATAAGATTTAAAAAAAATTAATATGTAAATATTGATAGCTAGTTGAAACCAAAATATAAATCAAATAATCATGTCTAAATGTAGTTTAATTCATTTAAAAGATACCAGTTGAAAGTATTTAAAATATGTCTTTGAATATTTAACAAGTACAGATACTTAAGTTTCATAAATACTTACTCAAAGTATTTTTACTTCCATCATTTTTTTTTTTGTAAATTTAAAATTAAATACAATTTAATGATTATTAATAAACTGAGTTAAAATTGAGCTAAAATAAATTTTAATATTTTCATACATAGTATAACCCTAAACTTATAGGGAATAGTACACCTAATTTCTGGTATTAGGGATAACATATTTTGCATGGTTTGTGTCTCTGGAATTAATAAAATAAAAATCGCCATTAATTTACAAATCAATATAAAACTTATAAAAAAAATGTGTATTATTTTAAATCAATTTTGTTTAACGCAATAGAATTGATGGTAACACATAGGTAAAATTAGAAGAAAAAGTATTTACGAATTTGTATCTTATTTCAAATTTGGATACTTTGGAAAAGTATTTGAATACTTTTACTCAAATAATTTTTTAAGACTGATATAATATGTAGATTAATTAATAGAGCATTAAATTGCTCTGTAGCAACTTTCACTTACACATTCAAAGTGTAACCATTCTACATGTTACCTAAACTATAAATTGTAAACACATGTATACTTATATAGTTGTATATCTCTAAATTATGTTTATTTACCAAATTAGGAATAATTGTAAATAAATGTATGCAAAAGTGTATACGTATAATAAATATATTTGTATGAGTACTTTTCATGCAAATGGTCCCACGAGTTAATCCGCTTGATCAGCAATTATAACGCACACACATACACAATCATCGTGCATCTCTTAAAACTGTTAAGCCTTTGGTTACATACCTTGTAAGAAACATAAGAGTTTTCATTACACACAAGAGAACATAAATAACTCCATAGCTACGTAACAGCCAACAATTTGTATTAGATCAGTGGGATACGCTTCTATAAGTTTTGTCTTTGGTTTCAATATTTTAAAAATTAACAATTGCATATTACTAAAATTGATAGTTATTATTTGTTCAAAAGAACCTTTTACCTTTTTTTTTTAATAAAGTCTTGAATTATGCTTAAAATTTTAAGCCAACTATCAACTGGTACATATAATCATTAAATAAATAACGAATAAATCACAGCTAATTTTTGTATAATCTGTTATCAATTTTTACTAATTTTTAAATTCTAATTAATTTGATAAATTATTTATGCTGTAACCTAGGTAAGAGTAATGACGTACCTCTGAAACCTAACCAATAGTCCAGAGGTCTTGTTGATTCTTGAGAGGTTCCACTCAAAGACTATTTAACATTTAAATTAATATTTTTTTCACTTAAATTAAATCGGTTTGTTAAAAATAATTAAAGTATAGTTGTTGGAAGTCTAGACGAACCTGAATATATTTTTGAATACCCAAATACCTACCTATAATAATATACCTGTAGTATATCCGTTGTCTAATCGTTTAAACAGTAACGACGACACATTAAAAAGTGTATTTTTTTAATTTAATATATTATATCATAAAAAAAGTTGTTATTGTAGATATCTAATTATATAAAATAAATGAATAAATATCTATCATATCTTTAGTACACATAGTAAATCATACAATTTTGTCTAGTTCGCGATATTTGAAGCTCTATAGTAGTAATTTTGGCTAAAATTTGTATGTTAAAATAGATAAAAATAAATAAATAATAAATTAGGGCTTAAGTTTTTTACAATACTGTGGTCAAAAATTATACATAGAGAGGCCTTACTTGACGTATTATATCTGCATTATTCTAGAAATAAAACTATAAAAAGTTATTATGACATTGTAACTCCAATTTATTACAATACAATATCATCGTTTATCGTATCATTTGTATCTTAAATAATTAAATATGTGTACTGCGTATAATAAATATAAATAAAACTCAATAAAGATATCATCATTATATACATTGTATATAATGTGTATCAGATCTGATGGTTGTGATCGATTGCTATTGGCGCTTCAATGGGTTGATCGATTACTTTGACTTTCTGATATTTCTCTGCAAACAATTATAAAATAGAAGTATATGTATATTATAATAGTTGGATACACTAGTATATTATATACTATAAAACTTGTGTACAGCGTGATTTCTATAAAATTAAATACATAATTTACAGAGAAATCGATACAACTGCAACGTGAAGTCTGAGATAAAATAAATGTGTAAGTATAATATATACCTATATAATTTAACATTAAAATACGGGTATACCTATTATACCTCCGATAGTTTATTCAATCACATAATTAAATTATTATACTATTTTTAAAATATTGAATTTCGCTCTTAACCGTTTTTAGCAAGAAATAATTTTCCATTGTTTTCAAATTTATACAAAGAATGTAATTTGAATACACATTCGTTTGACTGATATACACGTAGATTAAATAATGCTAGATTAAAAAATAACTACCTCTAACTACATAGAGCATTGTACAGTGTACATAGGAAATGTATAGTTTCGGTTATAGTTAAATACAAATTTTAATTGATGTGGTTAAAAATTAAAAATTTAACACAACATTCCTAATAAGTTTATTTTACTTCTGCATAAAAATATTAAAAATACAACGGCATATTATTTTTTTGTAAGCATTTAAAAGGTTATTTTGTTATTAGACTAAACCACTAAACGAAAAGAATAACTCAAGTTTTCCGAAAACCGGTGTATCGTAAATTTGACCTTTTTTTATGTTTTCATCAGTCTATCGTAATTATTTTAAAAGCTGTAGAGGGAATTTTAAAATCAACTCTATAAAGCACTAACGAAATAAGATTTTCAACAAGAAATTATCCCTGAAATTGATGATCAAGTATTCTGCTTCAAAACGTGATGACAGACAGAAAAAAAAACACATGGTAAAATCAACGCATTCCTCCTTTCATTCAGAGTCTAAAATGTATTTTTAAAATATTGATTCTATAACGTGTTGAAAATACAAGTTTTATAAATTATTTGTATTTCTTTTACAATTATTATTATAATAATGTTTTTTTTTAGACAGGATTGTATTCATAGATATTATATATAAAATATGTCATTGCTATTGCCCATAAATTAAAATATATACTAGGTAGTATCTATTAAAAGTGTTCACAATTCATTGAGTAATTTTTAATAATTTGGTACACCTATACTTTTCATATTATGGTGATAGATTTAGTTTGGTAGTTGTATTCATGCAAAAAGACTTAATTAACTTACTGGCCATTTTGAGCATTATAACTCCCCACCATATGCTCCATCCCCAACCGACTAGACAGAACAGCACTGTGAACAGCTGGGCAACGGCTACGATAAAATTCACGCAGAACGCACCCATCCTAGACTGGAAGTTATCATTGACCGTAAATCTTGGTTTTCCAACACACAGACATAACATCCCACTGGAGAATGTGCCTATAAAATATTATGAAAACACAAAAAAAAATGTATGTAGTTATAATGTTAATTATTATAGTGTACAAGTTAATGAAACCAAATGATTAGTCAAGTTTTTTAAATGTATTTGATTGGTCGAAATAAATGTAGGTATTTATTATAATAAATAATAAACCTACTTGTAAATAATAGCTTATTGTTCTGAAACGTAAAAACATCATATTCAATTGACTTATTTTTATACTGGCAAAGTTATTGCTACTCATATTAATTATCATTATTCTTACAAATATTCAAGTCTAAAGTCTATTCTAATAAAATAGTTTTATTACAGACCATAAACATTTGAAATTCACACGTAGAATATAGTACTATAAATATAATATAAATTAATTTGTTCGTTTTAAACATTGCCAACTAGTTTATTGTACCTATTTAAATATTATGTTTATCCTGGGAAAACGATGACATACAAGTTTGTTTGTATATTTTCGCAAAGAGAAAATACCTAATTATTATAATAATTGATCTTCCAACAAAATAAAATGAAAACAGTAAATTAAATGGATACATGAAAAGTTTACACTTTTAATTAAACTTTAGGATAATTTGAAAATACGTCTTTTTATTTTTAGATCAAGACGTATTTAGGTTGATGAGCGAATCGTTAAGTGAAGATATACAGTCGTACAAAGCTAGTAAATGTTTATTCTTTAAGTAGTTAATTATTGATCACATTAATTTACCTGCTCCTGGAATAATGACGTTGAAAACTAAACACAACCAGGCTAACGTCACTGGTAGTACTGGAATAGCACCTTTCATAACGGACGAATGATCGACAAAAACTGCATCCAATTTTGGTATATTCTAGAATAAAACAATGTAATATAATATATAATAATTATTATATATATATATATATATATATATATATTATCTATAAGTATAGTGATTACATTAAGTATACAAAGTTAAAATTAAGCCGGTAATACACGCAAAGTTCACATTTAACTATATTACACAAAAAACTAGGTTAAACGTCTTTATTAAAATAGTTACACAGTGTGATTTAATTTATAAACTACAGACAAATTAAAAAAATTATTTTTTTCCATCCAGTTCAATTTATTATTAAAATTGAACACAAATGTAAGATTTATTTTTTATTATACTCGTATTAGTATACTTGATGACTCATTTACTAAAGACATTTTATACTATTTTAATAAAATATAATTTTTTATACTATAAAAGTACATAAAAAACAAAAAAATTTTTTTTTTGCTTAGAGTAACATTGTTGTATGCGATGAATAAATTTGATAATTTTTAAGAATTGAAAATAAAAAAGTATTGTAATTTCCTCAGACGCTATTTATTTATTTTATATATATATAATTTAATTTAATATTACATTGAAACTTGAAGTACATATTAATACATTTATTTATGATTTTTAATTTGTATCATATTAAATCATGTTGAAAATGAACAATTTTTGTTGATATTTGAGATGTCAAATAAAATTACAAATACGGCCCTGAATGGGAGAAGACTTTGTTCTATATCCTCTATAGTTATATATATATATATAAGTACTAAGTACCTATCTGTGATATAAGATATTAATAGATTTGTTTATTTTAGAATTCATCAAAATAAGATTTTTTTCATTTCAAATTTTTTAGTTTTAAATTAAATTTAATGTAATGAAAAAAAAGTCGACTGAAATTGAATAAATAAATTATTTTAAGACGGGTAATTTTAATACGACTTTCATATTTACTGACACCAAATTCATATACTTAAATTGAGTTTTATTGTTGTATAATTATTACGAATGTTATTTATTGAGGCCAACGAATCAAATCGATAGTCAAACATATGAGTGACTGTCTGTTTTTATATTATGTAAATATCAAATTTTTGTTCAATAAATACGACAGATGCCTACATTTATCTCGCGTAAGATACCATAATATGATGAGCTTATAATCAGACATATAAATAATATTGAATAACGCGTTTAATTAATCACACATAACCCAAAGAAATGCATGACGAGTATAAGACTATTATTATTATAGCGGTTTGACATGCCGTTCATAATCATTAATCAATCAGTCCAAGTTAATATCATGAATATTCAAGATTAATATACTTGGGTATTAAATATTATCAGTGCCTACTACTGCCTGCCTACAAAATAAAGGTATGTATTGATTTTGTGCGATTATGTTATGGTTTTTTAATATCGATGAACACATAAATCATTTTTTTTTTTTATGTTTTGATCCTAAACAGCACGATGTCCAAATATAATAATAATAATAGTGTGTGTTATGTATTTAGGTATGAACAATGGGTCCGCGGTCTTTGCGGCACTATATAATTATTTATGCGCGTGTCTACGACGGTTGAGTTTCTTAATAATCATCATCCGTTGCGGGTTTAATACGGTTTTTTTTCACCCTTATAAATGAACGATAAATATAATGCTTTTACTTTTTATGTTCGAAAATTTTCGTCGACGGTAATGTTTAAAGGTCGTAAATCAATGTTTATTTTCTGAATGGCACTTTTTACATGTGCATTGACAACCACAAAGCGTGCAAATATGTAGGTATTCCGTTGAAATTTTAAAAATATTAATACATTATATATTTATAAATGTATATCGTACCTACATAATTATACAATTTATAGTACATTTCAATCGTACTTGCGCACCTGGCACACAACAGAGACCGGTAAGAATCGCGTGAGTTCCAGAACTTTTTGATTTAATCGGATTAAATATTGTCGCGAAACGGGAATAGAAAAGTTCAAAAATTCGATACTCGGTTGAATACACTTGAGTATATTAACGCGTAGATTCAGGGAATTTTTATAATTTTCGTCACATAATATTATTATGGTATGTATAATGGGGAAAACAGACGATGTGGGCAAATCGAGAAATACGCTTGCAAAAACACTTGGCCAACTGTACGTGTTTTCGTGTATAAACA
>OX402533.1:12067041-12122340 GCA_948098885.1 Drepanosiphum platanoidis
GATTTTTAAGTAAACGTAAAAAATGTTTATTTTAAATCCCATAAAACATTGAATAGATTTTCGATTCATCTCACACGAGATCGTTCTCAGAGTTTGTGTCTTAAAACCTGGGTCACTCCTTTTCATTATAGGAAAACACCTAATATCGGTCGTCACGCGATGTACGTATATTACGAGATCCTTATCTCTCTTGGCCTTTTTAGAGGCTGGAAACGCGTGGCGTAACCGAATACCGCGGCCCAACTACTCGAACGGTTCGACGAGCTTCTATATTGTATAGCTTTCTATATTGTCTATTATTATAATATTATTGCGAATACTATTTCGTAGCAAGTACCTTCCGTGAGTTTTTAAGTTTTGTTTTTTCCTAAAAAGTTATTTATCCATTTTCAATATTGATATATAATAGTAGACAAACGCTTCATCAAATCGTTTTTTAATCCACAGTGATTGCAGGGCATACGCCCGTCATAATGGCCTATTCTATAACCGGCTTTCGACCCTTTACCTCAACCGGCACACGCGAAGTTTTACACCATTCGGTTTGGAAACGTAGTATATCTAATAATATTGCATGTATACGCAAAGTAAACGTCAATTTACTAATGGACCGCGAGAATTATTTTATAGTAAAAGCAAATCACTCTAGTTTAGATATACGTTATGGTTTTTATTATAATATACTGTAATAATATTACGACCAAAAAATAAATAACTAACTATAGGTCATTTACGTAGTTTAGTTCCGCGTAACGTGAGTACACATCAAAATTATTTACGGTTGAGAAATTATACTTTAAAGCGGTCTTTCGCTAACAAGATATTTTTTTTCATTGTTCTCGGGAAAATTACATTTTATACTATAATTATTTGTATTTAGTCAGAAAGTTGGGTTTATTACCTCGAGAAAATTAAAATTTTCCCTTTTTCATGGCAAAGTTCAAACAAATGAATTTTTACGTTCGAAAATTGTTTAAAAAAAAAGATAGCTATCTTTAGTATAACACGCCACCCGCTTAAATTTCACTAGATTTATTCACATACCACAAAACATGCTAAAAGTAAAAACCGTGTAAAAATGTACCTACTGCTAAAAGTTGTATGATAGAATTTCTTGATTGTGTTCAGGTATACGCGTTAAATGGTTGCTACGACAATCCATTTTTTTTATCAAACCGATAGAAGTCGGTGGTAGTATATACATTATGATAATCCTTGACCTAATAAATTATTCATTCGGGTAAAAATAACTGATTTTCATTCGAGTAATGAATAATTCAATCGTTATTACAATATAAAGTAATATTTTCTATTTTTTTTTTCTAATTTAAATTAGAAATGGATCGCGAACACAAGAATCGCATTAAAAAAACTTCTGAAAGAACTCGAGTATTCGTACAAACAGTGCAAAAAAATAAATAAATTAAAACAAAAACTTAGTTTTAAAACCGTTACATGTATTCACTCAAAAAATATGCCGGTCTTAAATATCTGGGTATGAAAAGTATTTTGATCACATACGTATGTTTTGAGTTATGATAAATAATAAATTAATTTATTGGTCTTCATCCAACGACTATAATATGTATTATTGTGTTAACTTGGCAAACGATGACCGTTAACACTTGATGGCAGACCGGCCTATTAGCAAAAATAGACGAAGTATAAATGAATATAGTTATATATGACATAATATCTAAAATGGTATTCTGAATATTGCACACACTAAAAAAGCTGAGTAGGCAATCACAGTTAGTGTACACTTATTTTGTATATTACACGCGTTATATACATAATATTTAAATATATTAAATAATACATTTTATCTTTATATACCTAGTGTAAATATAATTATTAAGTCCCACAGTGGTACCGATGAAGGCTACCGACTCCAGTGGCGGCTCGTGAATAAATATTCTCTAGGGAGACTGAAAATTTAAATGATTAATACATTATTCACCTAACATAAACACCAAATAACAATAAACAAGTAAAACCCTTTTATTGACCAATTAATTATATGCATCTACATTTATACGGTTTGATGATATACGCACGGCACAGCGTATAATGTCGTGAACCTAGTTTCAATACCGTCTACAATACGCGCCTTATTGTACCCGACCACCTCCACCTATCCCAGCCATAACATTACATGTTATAATTGAAACTGTCGGGCGGCAGTTTTACATTTCCGTCAAAATAATCAACATTTATACATCTTAAATTTTGTGGCCATGAGTAATAATGTAGAAAAACAAAACGATATATTTTTCAATTCATATAAAAATATTCCTAGAAATTATTATTTTTACCGGTTGCTATTTTTTTTTCAAGGGAGACTATGTAAAAATGAATTATGATCAATATAAAAATACATTTTTAACAGGTATTCGAATATTTTTATAAAAATGTGTCATTATTCCAACCTTCTGTCTCGTGGTAAGTATCTGTATTTCAACACCAGTTACTTGTAACATGGCTTGTTAAATTAAATTAAATTTCTCACATAGGTATATATATAATCACATATATAATATATTATATACGTTTTTATATGTTATAAATGTTTTTACATATACATATACGGTTATATGTGTTTTTATGACATTTTCGTTTGGCTTCATTTGAAAAGGATAGGATATTATTAATTTGTTATTGTGATGGCTAATACCGATTATTATTGTTGTTTATAACGGAGTGTAAGTATTCATGTTGCGTGCTCAAAATTCAATTGCATTGCGTGAACGCGAAGACGGGTATATTACGAGTGAGTCGTATACCTTTAAAAAATATACATATGTATACAGTATAGTGTAAAATATATAATAATAAATATAACATTAATATTTTTGATGTACGTTAAGAAAATGTTCACATGCTATACAGTAGGTATATAATCTTTTACTTTGGCAAGTATTTATGAGTCATGAGACATAAAACATATAGGTGTGAACAAAATTCTCAGTTAATAATAATACAAGTCGAAACTTATTTTGTAATAAAAGCTCATATAAAAATAGGATTTGCACCATTTCAAGTGTCTAAATAATAGTTTAATATCGTGGAGTGAGTATAATGTAATCACAATGAAAAATTATAGATAATATCTATAATTTTATCACTTTATTTTAATAATGTTATGTAAAAGTATAAGATTCACTTTAGTGTGTTACAATACTTCACATATCTATAGTTCGTTGTTTATATTACATACATTATTTATATCAATCATCTATAATAATTAATTTTTAATATTAGGCACAATAAATATGTACCTACAATATTCATACATATCACGACAGCCTGTCATTGACAAAATATTGACCAATTTTGTATTAAAATGGGTAAAGTGTATAAACATAATATACTAACTTATTACTATTACTAACATAATATAATAACTCGTAACTTTTGTCCAATTTTATGTCACTACAGAATTAAAAAATAAATAGCGTAATCGGATAACGTTGGAAATGTTTGAAAATCGGAATATAATATTTAAATTAAAACAAAATTGTGAAAACTCAATGATAAATCATCGCATAAAAGCAGAGGTTTTATAAAAACTTTAATATATAATCTATTCAAGTATTGAATGTCTTAAAGCTTAAAAATGTTGTGTAAATTCGTAAAAATGTTCGTATTTTTAAAATTGTTGTATATTTTGAAAACTTTATAAAAATAAAATAGTTCAGAATTAATCTAACCAATAAATACCTATAGAAAGTCTTGCCAAATAATTGCCAATTCAAAACACTAATTTTACTGTAAAAAATGTATGAACGATTGAAGTATGAAATAGGTATAACTTTAATTCCAAGTTTTCCGTACGCGTAGGAAAACTATTGAGAAAATCAAAAAATTAAATTTCGAAATAAATATGTCATATGATTTCTGATTTAAAAAGTTGCTATACATGTATATTTTAGTGCCAATTTTTTGTGAGGAAGTCATGTCACGTGAAAAAAAAAAGATTAGTTGTAAAACTTGACCAAACATGAAATAACTTTGCTCAAAATT
Source organism: Drepanosiphum platanoidis (assembly GCA_948098885.1). Classification (NCBI taxonomy): domain Eukaryota; kingdom Metazoa; phylum Arthropoda; class Insecta; order Hemiptera; family Aphididae; genus Drepanosiphum; species Drepanosiphum platanoidis. The sequence continues at coordinate 12,071,065 of OX402533.1, forward strand.
TAAAAATCACACATCGTCGCAAGACCAACAATAAAATACGATCAATCTATATAATCTTCTTCACTCTTGATATATGACGATAAATGCCTAGCTGTTTATCACGAGATATGTTCGATAAGCACTTTTTTTTTTCGTAATTCACAAACACACCTGATGTTTGGGAAGCCAATGGAATAGATGTCGACCCTTGCGGCAGCGTTATTAGCTGCGGTCGAATCGGGACGTCCTCGGCCCATCATCGTGCACCGTACCAGACGGACGTGTTTCCGCTGAGTATCCACCGTGTGTATAGTGTATATATATATATATGTATATATATATATCTGTATATAAAATACATACACACATACACCCTCCTACACACAATACAAAAGCGTCCGTTTAGCCTTCACACGCCCACGCACACACGGAAAATTTGACCCGAAAAAAAGTTCACCGCGTAATAGTATTGTTTTATTACTGCCGCTGGATTTTTCGCCCGAGGCGGTGGTCAACTTAAGGTGATTATTTATATTTTTTTTCGCACACGACTCCTGATGGTGGTGGCCTCAAGAAGTGGGGTGGAGGGCTGGCGAAAGGGCTATAGTGGCGGCGCTAGTAGTGAATATATACATATATGTATATATCATACATCATATATATATATAAATATATATATAATATATATATAAATGAAGTGACCAGTAAGTAACTATACTCGTATATACGAGAAGAGGAAGGGATTTTTTATACTCGCGGGTTGGTGAGGGAGCAAGTACAGGTATATAATATAGAGGAGAGGACGGGGTGAACAAAAAGAACGGTGTGTTTATAAAATACCGTATTGTGTGCGCAGGGGTTGAACTACTACAACAACACATATACACACACGCACACGCATACAAGACACTTGTACTTATATATACGGTCACGCCAGGCAGCACGAAAAGAAACTGCATCGCATGTTCGAGCGGACTTAAACACGAGTTAGCCACCGCCGCTGAGAAGTATAATAGTATATATATATATGTATATATTATTTGGGAGGCGGCGGAGTGACCTAATTACTTATTATATTATGTATACTACTTCTTAGTGGCGTGACTCGGTACAATGTAAGACCACTGTGCGGACACCACGGTATATCGAACGAGTGGTTTTGCCTTTTTTCCCCCCGGTACCCTGACGAGTATTACTTTTGTTCGTCGTCACTACAATATTATAATGGTACCGAATAAACGTATATCCGTATGAATCGTATTGGTCAATATAATTGTCAACATTTTGATTCGCGTACTATTGATTAGCGGCATATATAAATACGTATGTGAATACGCCACTAATGCGTGTAATATATCAATAGATGCATAATAAAGACGAGTATATCAACCTAAACGGCAAATTTCGAGGGGGAGGGGTTCATTTTTAAGAATTTTCCTAAAACTTTACATTAATTATTTTAATATTTAAATGTTAGTTTGTTTCCAAAAGTAACACCACAGTACCAAACGGTTAATTGAAAATAATGTTTATGAAACTATTGTATGATCGGCGGTGGCCCGTGTATATGCACCTATACGTTCAGTGGCGGCCTGAAGATGTTGTACCCAAGAAGCAAACTAGTAACAACTCACCTACCCACCCTAACTCACTATAATTTAATACGGCTTTATTTTATAATTATATTTATTATGACGATATTAATGGCATTTAAATACATTTTATTATGATATTAAATTTATAAATTGATAATAATGGTCAATTGTTAAGTGGCGAGTACCCACCACCCACCCTTTTAATGGCTAGGTTCGATTACTCCCCGTAATATAAAGTTGAACCACCCCTGCCTACGTTTTAACTTTTGGTCTTGACTTTAAAGTTTAAATCATCTATCAATTTAACGATACGTTTTAAAAGAAATGCGATATGCCACAAGCTAATCTGACAATACTTATATTTTGACACGCCTACATTGTGTGTTCCTTTAATTTGAAAAAATTAAAACTCACTTAACAATAAGACAACAATAAGTACGATTTTGACTCGGAGCATGTGTGGAGACGATAAAAAAATAATTTAAATTTTATAGTGTTCTAGTTTAATGTAATTGTTTAGATCTACCAACGTGACTAATCTGTCATGTACATGAGTAGTAATCGACGAAAAAAAATCGTAGTATGAACTTATACACAAACGCGCGCACACCTAGTAATAATAATTAATAGAGTCAATAATGAGTATAGTAATACAGAAGATATACATCAATTTTTGTATTTATTTTTAATTTTACACATATATTATTTACAATGGTTATTTTATTATTTATCTACTCATTTTAAAGTCGTATTAGTTCAAAAATATTTCGAAATGAGCTTTTAAATATTCCAAGCAATCATATAAACTAAGCATTTCAGCCACTCGTAGTGATTAGAAAATAAAGACGTTAATAATACCGTTGATCATAGAATGATATTCTAAAACCAATGGTGATACTTACGAATAAAATAGGTACCCAATATAATACAACGAAAGCAAAGAACAGTGCTCGTTTGAAGCAGTACTTGTCGTATTTCTCTTAAAATAATTTATCACTTAAATATTCCTATTAACGAGTTCGCGCGTTATTAGAGGTCGTTACGAAACTGGCGTGGATCACGCGATGTATACAAACTGCAGCCGCCGCTTAAAACATAAAAGCCTTACACGATTGTTATTGTGCAATGACGACCGAGTTTTTATAAAAAAAAAAAATCTGTTTTACCTAGCCCAAGCGACCGTTTTGTGACCGTTGCTGCTGCTGTTGGACGTCGATGACGACGTTTTGTTACCGTCTGCGGGCCCCAAGGATAACCGGACGGCCGTTCTTCCGCTCTGATTTTCCGTTTCCGGTTCCACGACGATCTCTTGTAGTTCGTACGACAATGGCGGTGTGGTCGTGGTCGTCACCGCGACGGCCGACTGTTGCACGGTTTTCGTCTCCGCCGGAATATCACCATCCATGACCACCACGGTGGCCGCGTTCTGTTTCGGAATGGCGGCGGTGGTGACGGGGGCTGGAGGTTCGCGGGTTCGCGTCGCACTCGGAGGCGGTTTCGCGGCAACCGGCGGACCGAGGACGGACAATGTGGCCAAGGTGTTTGCGGCGATGGCCGCCGGCGGCGGAGCTGCTGTAACGATAGGGCCGCCGTCAACGACGGCTGAAGCGACCGCGTTGGTCGCGTGCGTGGTCGCGATGGCCGTGGCTGAGGTAGATGCAGTGACCGGCATGACGGTGGCTGTGGTCGTGTTGGTGTCCACGACGACCGGAGTGACGGTTGTCGTGGACGCAGTCGTATCCACGATGACCGGCACGTTGGTAGTTGTGGACGCGGTCGCGTCCCCGGGCCGCGGATGGTGTTCGGTAGCGTTCGGTCTCGAAGCGGCCGTTTTTCCGGCTACCGTCGGTTTGGCGGCCACGGGTGGCTTTACAACGACAGTCGGCTTGGCGGCCGTGGGCGGTTTCGCGACGGCAGTCGATTTGGCTGCAGTCGGCTGCGACCGTCTCGGCGTCTTGGGCGATCTCTGCGGCAACGGGGATTTGGGCGTTCTCGACGGCAGCGGTGATTTGGGCGTTCTCGACGGCAACGGAGATTTTGGATTTCTAGACGGCAGCGGAGATTTGGGCTTTCTCGGTGGCAACGGCGTCTTTGGCGGCGGCGCCGGTTTTCGCGGGGTCGACGGTCCGGACGGGCCGCCGCCCGTTGATTTTTTGACGCGCGACGAGGACGAGGATCTGACGGCCGTTGCGGGCACGGACGGCGGTTTGCCGGTCGTTCGCAGGTCTTTCGTGGACGTCGACAACCGCTGCTTGGCGGCGGCATCGGGCCGCCGGCGGCCCGTTGGGATTCGCGGCTCGGACGACTGTCGCTTGAGCGGCTCGGACGACGGGCTGGACGCGCGCGACCGTCCGTTCTCGGGAGTCCTGAAACCGTGCCCGCGGAACGGACTGACGCGGCCACTGCACCCGGTCGGCTGCTGCGGAGGCGGCGGCGGCGGCTCGGGCAGCACCACGAACGCGCCGCGGTCCTTGCGCCGCGGCCTCGACTTGTACGCCTCGGCGGTGGCCAATGGAGGCAGTGGCGTCAGTGGCGACGGCGGCACGCGCTCCGTCTGGCCGCGACGGCGGTCGCCGCCGCCACCGCCGCCGCCGCCGCAGTAGTCGTCGGACAGGAGCACGACGAACGCTTCGCCGCCGTCGCCCAAGGCGGTCACGCACCCGGTGGAGTTCATCTGTCGCGCGACGGAGAACGTGTGTCGTCGTGGGCGGCGCAGCCCGCGCCGGTCATGCCAGGCGGATCGTCGTCGGCGGCGTTCTTCGCGCCCCTAGGAGAGCGGCGACCGCGACAGGCGCGCCGGTTACGTTGTCAGCGTGGGCGTACGAACCTACGCACACTGAGCCCGACGGCGCTGACCGCGACTGACTTTGTTCTCGCGCCGCGCCGCCGTCGGGGGTTTCCGCGCACACGGAAAACCACCGTCGTCACCGTCGCCGCCGCCGCCGCCGCCACCGTCTGTCTGCGTGCGTGCGCGCGTGTTCGCATATTAATTATTATCGCGCGTTTCACCGCTAAATCGTAAATAACATCGTATGTCCCGTTCTTTAATTATACGTAATGGCCAACGGGAACGTCATTTTATTTTTTCGCCCGCGGTGGCGCGAACTTTCGCTTGATCAACTCGACGCACCGTAGTTTAACATCAAATTTTACTCATAATAGCCGATCGCCCGTAGAAGTAATAAAAAACCAACAGTTCAATGACGTACTTTATACTCAGTGGGGTTGTCGTATTGGCCAAATATAATACATTAATACTTATAACATGTTAATTATATAATGTACCGTACTACCGTTTCATATTGTGTATATAACTGAAATTATAATAATCTATAGTAAAATCTGTAAATATTATCTGTGATTATGTATACCTTAGTTTTTATTGTTATATAAATTAGTAAAAGTTTGTAGCTCTATTCATCTTCATCACAAGCCTAGCGCTTAAAACAGATAGATAATCGAATATTTCTTATTTGTAAACTCATTATGTACCTACATAAAATAATAATAAGATGTATAATAAATTAATAACTTAACAGATAATAAGCGATCACAATATATTTATCATAGATCCAATTATTTATATGGATATCGATAAAAACGAGTGGTGTTAACTCTATTAAACCACAAGGATATTATGTGATGTTAAAAAGAAGTTTAGTTTTCAAATCACATAGAAATTCTAAAATAAAGCATATAACAAATAATTATATATATGACATTGTGCTCTACTAAATAACTACCTTGAGAATTTCTTTATCAAATAATTTACATTATTTCACGTCATCGACACTAAAGTAATTGGTCGGCCTATATTTTATAGGATAGAGATAATGCACCATTCTTGCTCCTCCTCAAATTACGCCCTTGTTTTATAACCTGTTCTTTTTATTTTATTTTTTTTAGGATAAGGATAAGAATATTATTTATAGATAGTAATAGGTATATATTATTAGGTAGATATACTTAAAACCGGATTAAGACAAACCACAAAAGCTATTTAGGCCATCTTTTAATAATTATTGTAGTTTTAGAAGAAATGTAGTCTTTATGAAATAATACTAAACTAGCGCATAAAAACATATAGTATCAGTTTTTACTGTGTACTTCATAAATTTAAAAACTTTTCTGTTTTACAAAACACAACAGTACCTTATTATTTATATACATTTTTGTATAAAGTGTAAGACATCAGCTCTATTGAATAACTAATATAATAATTAGATAAATGTTTCAATATTTAGTATGATATTAGTACTTATACTTGTTATACCATTGATTATAGAATAGATAGATAATAAATGGTTATACTAACGAGTAACAACAAATACGTGGTCGAATTTATAATTTAATATTTCAATGGTTTGAAGAGATAGTGAAATTACTTGCTGAAATCTAAGATAACCAGATGAGTTACCTCCTAAAAGATAGGTAAAAATGAATGATTTATTAATAAAATAAATAAAATAATTTTCGAATTTTAAGTGTTCAGGTATAAACTACTAAGTTGAAAGTATAGATGCACAATATTTACATAAATAAAATATATCAGTTTAAGTACGTTTTATCATAGTTTGCGTGTATAAATATAATTGCTGTTAGTGTAATCGATGTAATATTCTGTAGTGGGCAGTATTAATTGAAGTAGCATTGTATTTTGTGAGTGTGTGTATTTAAATAAAATGACAAATACATACTTACATATACGGTGTACAATATATGATTATATAAATGTATATATAGTATGTATTATGTATATATATACAGGGGACACCTAATGTTTAACTCCTTGTACTATGTTGAATTTTTTATCAAAATTCTATATTTATATATTAAATTAGTCAAAGTTATTACGATTTTAAATATTTCACATTAAAAGATTATTTTTGTGTTATTGTATTAACAAAAAAAAGAGTATTATCACCTCTACAGTCTAGACATACCTCATGGTGATGTTATATAAATTAAATTATAAATATACTATAGAGTATTATCGCAGATTAGATATCCATTTATCTATATACAAAAATATTTGTGTATATAAAAAAAAGTGTACATTTTGAATAAATTTAAAACACAAGATCCACCAAACCGATTTCGAAAAAAATTTCAGGGCATATTAGGATTGATATGTAGATGGACCTGTATTCAGACCTGGCAATTTAGGAAGGCATTAAAGGCGATGATTTCGGGGTGAGCTTGTTTTATTGGAAAACCTATTTCGGTTAAAAACGCCGATAACGACGAGTTATCACAGCACTGCGCGCGGCACTTGAATTTTCCGTTTCTGATTGAAATATAAAACGTGACGCGCGGCCACGCGTTGCGGCGTGAATGTTCCGCCGCCGTGGCCGTGTGGTCGCGTGGCCGTCGAGATGGAACGACAACGACGTGGTCGCGCGCAGCGGACAGAACTCTGGATACCGCGGTCGCGATCGTCCGTCCGGAGGTCGTTTAAAAAAACGACTGTTAAAAAAAAAATGACTTTCCATGAATTCGTAAATAATTTTCATTGGCTGTTCGTTTTTCCAACCGTTTCGGCCGACGCGGGGCTATTGGTTTCCCTTCCGTTTCAGTCTTCGTCGGTTCGCGCGTATGTCCGAACGTGTCCGTGTTTCGAGAATTTTATGCCGACCGCCATTGTCTCGTTTCTCGGTTTCAAAATTTTGTTTCGCGGTAATAGTAATTATCGACGAATAATCGCACGTCTCACGGCGGTCGCGTGGGTGGAACCAAATTATTTGTCGCTTAAATACTACCGTACCGTCGTGTTTACCGTGTTTTTCGTATCGTATTGCCGCCGCCGCCGCCGTCGCGTTCGGTGCGCGATCCATTACGCGAGTGTAATGGCCGTCGCCTTCGGAGTTTCAACGTGTCCGTCGAGGCTCGGACGACGTCTAATTCAAGCCGGTAAAGGCTTCGAGTGTGCGTTTTTTGACGTCGTCGTCGTTTCGTATCGTATTCGCCGTGGTCGGTGCGATCGCCGCCGTTTGTACTATCGATATTCGGTGTTTAGCATATCTTTCGTCTCGGTCGCGTTCGCTTTGCGCCGCCGCCGTTCGCCAAAACGGCTTGTGAATTTTACCGTCCGCCAAAAACAAACGTATCATATAGTAATAGCGTAGTTCGCGCGAGTAGTGAAATAATCGTACCGCGTAGTGGTGTTTTTATTCGAGTGTACCAGCACGAAATATGTTGTGAAATTTTTCGGACCCGCCGAATGAAAACGGTCGTCAATGCAGTCGACGACGGCCCGAGGTTAGTGATAATTTAATATTATAATATTATATCGATGTGTAATAAATAAGTACGACCCATTGACGCGTTATGCAAAAGTTATTATTATTATGTATTATTATATTAAACCGCTGTTATACAACGCGCGTTGCAACTGATAAATTGCGCGTTGTCGTCAATACGATTTTCGAAAATGAGTTTCATTTCGGCGCCGAGTAATATTATTAATACCGAGAATGGATAAAATTCATTAGGCGCGTCGTGTTCGTCGCTAAGTCGTCTATATTAGATACGCACAGTCTTATTGTCATGTTTATTTATCCGATCGTCTCCTATCGCGCGCGTTGAATTTACTCTGTTTGTCCAGTGGCTCGACTGGGCTAAATTGGGCCCAAGTGTCGTTTTGAAGGGAGGGCCCTATAATTTATGTTCTTTAACAATAATAAAAATAAATACTATTATACAATAGTGTTCATTCAAAAAGTGCCTACTAATCCGTTGGGCGAGCCCGAGCGCCGAGTAGCGAGTATAGTAGTAGTGAATTCGACGGCCACTTGGTCGAGCGATTGAGAAATGCGAAGCTAGGTCTATATTAGCGTGGCCGTGTGGCCGCGTGGCCGCCGTGACGGGACGACGACGACGACGCGGTCGCGCGCCGCGGACGAAACTCCGGATACCGCGGTAACGATTCTCGGTAAACAAAAAACCGTTACGAAAAAAACACTTTCCATGATTCCTGAATTATTCTTATTGGCTTGTTCGTCTCAACCGTTTAACGGCCGATGACGCGGGGATTTCCTTTCCATTGTCCCTTCAGTCTTCGTCGGTTCGCGTGTATGTAGTGGGCTTCTCCGAACGGGTCCGTGTTTCGAGATTTTTATGCCGACCGCCATAGTCTCGTTTCACGGTTTCAAAATTTCATTTCAAGGCGATGGTAATATTATTTATCAACGAATAATCGCATGTCTCACGGCGGTCGCGTGGGTAGAACCAAATTATTTGTCGCTTAAATACTACCGTACCATCGCGACATTCGGTGTTCACCGTGTTTTTCCTATCGTATCGCCGCCATCGCGTCCGGCGCGCGATCCATTACGCGAGTGTAATGGCCGTCGCCTTCGGATTTTCAACGATTCCGTCGAGGCTCGGACGACGTCTAATCCAAGCCGGTAAAGGCTTCGAGTGTGCGTTTTTTGACATCGTCGTCGTCGTTTCGTATCGTATCACCGGCTCGGGCCGAAGCCGTAGTTCGCCAAAACGGCTTGTGAATTTTACCGTCCGCCAAAAACCAAACGTATCATAGTAATATCGTAGTTCGCGCGAGTAGTGAAATAATCGTTCCTGCGTGTTTGTCCGCGTAGTGGTGTTTTTATTCGAGTGTACCAGCACGAAGTACGTTGTGAAATGTTTCGGACCCACCGAATGTAAACGGTCGTCAATGCAGTCAACGACGGCCCGAGGTTAGTGATAATATATTATAATATTATATCGATGTAATAAATAAATACGACCCACTGACGCGTTATGCAAAAGTTATTATTATCATATATTATTATTAAACCACTGTTATACAACGCGCGTTGGACCTGATAAATTGCGCGTTGTCGTCAATACGATTTTCGGAAATGAGTTTCATTTCGGCGCCGAGTAATATTAATAACGAGAACGGATAAAAATCCATTACGCGGTGTGGCCGCGTGGCCGCCGAGACGGGACGACGACGACGACGCGGTCGCGCGCCGCGGACGGAACTCCGGATACCGCGGTAACGATTCTCGGTAAAAAAAAAACCGTTACGAAAAAATCATTTTCTATGATTCGTGAATTATTCTCATTGGCTTGTTCGTTTCAACCGTAACGGCCGACGACGCGGGGATTTCCTTTCCGTTGTCCCTTCAGTCTTCGTCGGTTCGCGAGTATGTGGTGGGCTTCTCCGAACGGGTCCGTGTTTCGAGATGTTTATGCCGACCGCCATAGTCTCGTTTCACGGTTTCAAAATTTCATTTTGCGGCAATGATAATAGTATTTATCGACGAATCGCACGTCTCACGGCGGTCGCGTTGATGGAACCAAATTATTTGTCGCTTAAATACTACCGTACCGTCGTGTTTACCGTGTTTTTCGTATCGTATTGCCGCCGCCGCCGCCGCCGTCGCGTTCGGTGCGCGATCCATTACGCGAGTGTAATGGCCGTCGCCTTCGGAGTTTCAACGTGTCCGTCGAGGCTCGGACGACGTCTAATTCAAGCCGGTAAAGGCTTCGAGTGTGCGTTTTTTGACGTCGTCGTCGTTTCGTATCGTATTCGCCGTGGTCGGTGCGATCGCCGCCGTTTGTACTATCGATATTCGGTGTTAAGTATATTTTCCGTCTCTGTCGCGGTGCTGCGCCGCCGCCGCCGTTCGCCAAAACGGCTTGTGAATTTTATCGTCCGCCATAAACAAACGAATTATGGTAATATCGTGGTTTGCGCGAGTAGTGAATAATCGTTCCGGCGTGTTTGCCCGCGTCGTGGTGTTTTTATTCGAGTGTACCAGCACGAAATACGTTGTGAAATGTTTCGGACCCGCCGAATCAAAACGGTCGTCAATGCAGTCAACGACGGCCCGAGGTTAGTGATAATATATTATAATATTATATCGATGTAATAAATAAGTACGACCCATTGACGCGTTACGCATAAGTTATTATTATTATGTATTATTATATTAAACCGCTGTTATACAACGACCCATTGACGAGTTATGCTAAAGTTATTACTTATTATTATTATGTATTATTATATTAAACCGCTGTTATACAACGCGCGTTAGAACTGATAAATTATTGCGCGTTGTCGTCAATACGATTATTGGAAATGACTTAATGAGTTTCATTTCGGCACCGAGTAATATTAATACCGAGAACGGTTAAAATCCATTACGCTCGTCGTCAAGTCGTCCATATTAGGTACGCACACTCTTATAGTCATATGTTTATTTATCCGATCGTCTCCTATCATGCGCGCTGAATCGCAAAGTCGTTCGTTATATTTTTTTATAGTGTTGGTAATGCGGATTTGGCACAGCTTAATAATAACATCCGCGGCGGATGGAACTAATTGGGCCCTAGTATCGTTTTGAAGGGAGGGCCCTATCATTTAGGTTTTTTACAATAATATACATATACTATTATACAATAGTGTTCGTTCAAAAATATTAATGATTAGCAACTCTAGTCGCTTTTCTGGTGAAAAACTATAATATCTGGTCTATAGGGTGTCCATATGATAAAATACATCTTTTAATAAAATATAGATTGCTCTTAATATTTCCTTCGAAATGTATTCTGTCGGTTGGATAATTATTATGCATATTAAAATCTAATAATATGAAGTAAAAAATAATTAATCACTAATATAATAAGTAATTATATATTAAAATAGATACCTAATACTATTCAATATAACCAAATACATAATTAGTAATAACATTATACTTTTTACAGTTTATTAATAATGCTATCTAACCCAGTCAATATTTATTTAATCTAGTGCACTTTGCACTTTAGTAAAAATTAATGGTTAGTAGGTAATATAAACATATTATCTACTATAAATTAATATTATTTTATAAAGTATATTATTATATATTAGTTCTGAATCTTGAGATAGGGTACATCAATTTAATAAATAAGTAGGTATTAATACAACATTACAACATTTAGCTGTACAATTACATTATTATAAATTACATAATTTTTAGAAAAATGTAATGAATTTTAAATAGTTTACTTGCAATAGAATCATAAATATTCTTCACAGATATCAGGATATCATGAAAAATGAACACAAGGTTTTACCAAATTTTAGATTTTGAGCGAATAATTTTGTGTTAAAATTCTAAGTGATTTTATAAAGAAATATTTATTTATCTCTCTTAGTAATAGAAGGAATTCAATAGTTTACGTTAAAAAATTGTCTTTAATTTATTCATTTGAAATTTGAATTTATTATTATTATTGTAATATTACATCATATAAATCTAAAAGTATTTAATGTTTGTTGCCAGAAATATTTTTTTAAAGGTTTATTTAATATATGTATATATATTATATTTTAATACCTAATTATAAATCTGGTATGAATGTAATTTAGAAATTTCACGATATTATAAGTTTTAATATGTAATATTAATGTGTATTATATTAAAGTATCTTAAGGCATAATCCGAAGGTGGTGCAGCTATAGATGCATTCTAATACATAATCTGCTGTTCAGGCCCCCTCTGTGTACCATGCAAGCAATGGTATAGCCAATGCATATAAATATTTAGGCACTCCTATAACGTTGCTGCGATCAGATTATAATAATAACATGCCTATTGCATGTACATAAAATATAATATTAAATATTTAAATCCAAACCGGTTTTTTTTCTATTCATGTGTGAGGCTGTTGGGTTACAGTCTGCATTCAATTAAATTATGTCAGATTAGTGCATTTTTCTACAATACTCAATATTTCTGTAAGACCAAAAGAAAAGATAAAAAAACTCTTTGTTCGTCGCCATTGTAATATGTATTATTTATTGCATTTATGCGGTTAGTTTTCAGTTAAGTATCTTTTTATTTCATAATTTCAGTTGGAATTATAAATAATATAATAATAATAATTAAGAAAACTATAATAAATAATATGATAAAATAAAAATAATGTACAATATTAATGTAGTATAAAAGAAAAATAGGAAATTCATTTATTTGGTTTACATTCGCATCTGGGGCGGTAAATCTACTGACCAAGACTGGCATCTGTAGAATTTAAATCCCATCCAGGTCTAGGTCAAAATCCAAAGACCTAAGTAGATATTTATGAAAACTGCCTGTAATATAAAGGTATTAAGATAGTTGTAAGATGTCACTGGTCTTAAATATCAAAAATTTGTATTTAAATAACTAAAACTCTAATAACATTATAACCTAATTTAATTAATTGTATCTTATTAGTTATTACATTCTAACTGATTATTGATGTTAATAATATACTTTCATTGAAGTTTTGAATATATTTGGTATATTAGTATGCATATTATATTAAATATTAGGTACATATAATATTACATTTTTTTTTAACTTCAATTGATCAAAAATAAACAACAATTATTTATTATTAACAAAATCTAAGCATTTATACAAGATAAATAACAAGTTATTTTATAATGATAGTTATGGTTTAACCATAATTTATTTGTTATAAATTTAATGATCAATTTTTTTATGATGAAATTTAGATAATTTAAATGTTAACAATAAAGATAATACTTACAACCTATTGAAATAATTGACTCATTTTTGTAATTCTCAATTGCACCACATTTAAGACAAGGAGTTAATGGACAAGGTATTCTTTAATAATTAAATTTATGTGAACTAGTTTGATAAAATCTAATTAAAAAAAGAATGATTGTATATTTGTAGCAATTTCAAAGTTGAGCAATTAGAAAATGTTCTAGAGTAGAGTATATATTTTTAATAATGTTATTAGAAGATGCGATAAGCTCTTTTGTCTATGTAAAATAACAAAATGTATCAATGTAAAATCTATGAGTTATGCTTTTAAATTAATTCAATTTAATTTTAAATTCCTTATCAGAAAAAAAAAACTTTCTTAGGAACTCAGAATTCACTTGTAATAATAACTTAACTTAAAAATCATACAACACATTGATTAAGACGTACACATTTTAACTGTGCTATTTTATTAATTAATGTATTTAAAAATAAATGTTTTTATATTTGAACATTGAATAAATGTGTAAAATTATAATGAAAGCAATTCTTGCTTAGCTAATAATAAAGCTGACAATTTAAATTTGTTTTAAATTGATTTATCATATTAACAATTTATGTGTTTTACTTGTTTCAAACAAAAAAACACTTAACTCTTAACTCTAAAACACATATCTTTAAATTAAGTAGTAATAAAAACATATAATCAAAGATATTAACACTTATATTGGATTTCAAACAGCAATAAAAAAAAAAAAAGATTAAAATAAATAAATAATAAAAATAGCAATATCTAATAGATATTGAGTTTATCCTATGTTAAATTGTAAAATTATTTCTAATAAAATAATCGTATAAGTTCATTTATACACAGTCTTAAAAAAAAATAAAATAAAACAGGACGTAGAATAATGTTTAAAAAATAAAACAATAATTATTTGTTAGTTATTTTTATGAAAAACTATTTTTAAATTAAATAACTAGAATATAAATAAATATAAACTTTTAACTTAAGATTTAAAAGAAACATGGATACAATTTATAAGCGTTAGCTGCTATTGATGGTGAAAACTTATGGGCATATGGCATATGTTGGTAGTGTCTATGTATGTATTGATAAAATAACAACTACACTCATACCTAAAAATAATCATTAATAATAATAATCGATCATTAGAAAAAAAAAAGTTGATACAATTTAGAATTATTCCAATAAAAAAATAATAATTTAAGAATAAATTTCATGTTATTACCTCTAATGATGAGCCATTTTTATCTGGATTGTTGATAGTGGAAGCATTTTCGACAGAACTTTCAGTATCTTTAACAAAACAAAATATTTTAAGCAAACTCATTTATACTCAATACATAATAGTTGTTATTAATTAAAATATCTTATTGAAAAAGTACTGTAAATATTATGAGTCTAAAATTACTTGTCTTGACTGATTCATCATGATCAAGTCAAAATCGTTAAAGCTACAAGTATGAAATTTGGACAGTTATTTAATTTCATTACCTAGAAACTTAACTAAAAAGATGTTTTTATTCAGTTAAAAAAGGGCTTAAGTATTTTAGGGTAAAACTTTTTAAGTTTTCATGAATTTTAATCTAGAGTGACTATTTTTCCACCACAAGATAGGGCTCGTATTATAATAAATTACAAATAAATAAAAAATATTTTCATTGAAATTATAAATACCATTGGTTTCTGCATTAGACGACCCTAATGATTTTTCTTGAAAAGCATGCAGTCTTTCTCTATATGTTTGAAGTTGCTTGCGTAATTCTTCTTCTGATTTACCATGCTTTGTATTTGATATCTAATACAGACAATAATAATTAAGAGTTGAAAAAATAAATATTTTACTATACAAAATATTTTTTTGTATATTAGATGCAAAATTTCATTATTTTGTCCATGGTTCCTTACCAAAAGTTCTGTAATTTGAGAATTCAAAGAAGTTACAATTGGTTTGACTTTAGTAATCCGAGACAGTTGTGTAGCATATGCTTTATAAAAGCTACAGTTAGATGTTAAATTTGATGTGCCTAAACTTGCAGCAATAGTATCTACATCTGTCATACTTAGCGATTCATTTAATACTGTGATGATTTCATTTCCTAAAATGTAGGCAAAGTCAAAATATACAAAACAATATCAAATTAGAATAGTTAGTTTACCTTGAGATACCGCTGAAAGCAAAATTTCATTTGGCTCATCTGAAATATCTTTACTTTGGCCCTCAGATGTATTACTGAGGTTGGATAAAGGCACTTTTAATATATCGGCAACTAATTGCAAACGTTCATGTAATGCTTCTTCAATAACTTTATTATTTCTTCTTAATTTTTCTATAGTAAATATTAAAATTAATAATATAACAATTAGTTAATGTACAATAATTTGATATATAAATATTATATATACCAAGGTGAGTAATAACTGGTTCCGCTTTCAGTACAGAACTTTGTGAAATTAATACTTCAGATGGTTCAATCAATGGGCTTTTTTGAGTTTTGGATAATACGGGAGTACTGTTAGTAATGGTTGGTGCTTCATTATTTCCAAAGCTTTCATTACCTAATTTAACAAATAGCCAAATATTTGAACATAAAATAAAAAAAATAAAATGTATTAATTTATTGAATGTTACAAAACCACGTGTTATACATTTAAATTTATTTATGTTGGTTTTATAATGTTATCCAAATTATTTTGTTCAAAAAAATTAAAAAATATTTTAAGTAAAACATAAAAGATGTTTAGGATAAAAAAAGAATATGAACATATTTCTGTTATAAGCAAAAGAGGAAACATATTAAGAAATAACATATCGTAGTCAAATAATTAAATAATTAATATTATATTTTAATATTTATCAAGAGTAACCAAGATTTACAAGTAAATAATATAATACATAATAAATGTTAGACGTTGGAGTAAACTTGCTTTTCAGATTGGTGGTTATGAAAGAGGCTAAAAATTTATCTTAGTAAAAAAATATTAGTAGTGAATCTTCGAAAACAACCTTGAAGTATAATAACAATGGAAATTATAGGAAATTAGATGAAACTATGACGGAAAAAATCGGAAGATTTAGTTTATGACATTGAACACAAGAATGTTTTATATGAATAACTGAACGTAAATCAAATATGTGTAAGAATAATTTACTTAGAAAAATATTTTTTATAACCAAGGAACTATAGATGGTACCAATATAGTTTCACGAAAGAAAAGTTCATTATTGACTATATATTTATCAATAGAAGTTATAGAAAAGTTCTATGAAAATAACAAAGAACAGTATATATTAAACAAGTTTATGTCAGCAAGAAATTAGAAATGGATCATCAATAATAAATTTAGAAATTCCAAACAAATTAGTTGATTGAATAAAGTGCAGCAAAGCAAACACATTATACAAAGTACATTACCAAGGAGAAACATTGAAGACATTTAAGGTCAGGTGTGAACTAAATCGAGGAAATGCTTTTCTCTTGCAATTTTAAACTTTACTCTAAAAAAATTATAAAAAATATGTAGGGAAAATTAGGTAATGGAAGTGGTTGGAAATATAACACCATTAAAATATATGGATAACATTGTGATACTTGAAATATCTAAAAAATGAGAAACAATAATTTTACCTTATATTTTATATACTCATTATAACATAGTTTTTCTATTTAAAACACTTGGTTTTCATAACATTTAATATTTTAACACATTTTGCTTATAATCATACTAAAATCAATTTTTACCATGTTTAGATGTATCACAATTAGTAGAATCTAATGAAGTGGATAGTTGTGAACTGTTTAAACTATTATTATTGTTATTGTTAGGTGGATCTGTGTTATTATCAGTCACCCTGAAATTAAAATTAATAAAATATAAACATTGAAGCATTAAACAAACCTAATAAAAAGCAACATAATGTTACTTACGACTTTTTTTTAGTACCCTGTATTATGTCTTCATAGTCAATGACATGAGAAGTCTGTTCTTGTTTCTTCATTTTACCCTCACGAGCTTTATACGATTCAGTAGCTTCAGAAATATGCCGAAACCATCTAATGTAAACAAATATGAGTTATATTCAATAAAACATAAATAATTACTTAGAAGTAGAACAAGGACTTAGATGAAATTTGCATTTATTTTCATGTAACATATCTAAGCATTGTTTTTCAAACTAGAAATGTGTTTCAATGACATAGAAATCTAAAGAGCTTATTTTTATTTTGCATTTTTAAAATATTAGGTAACTAGTTTTTTCATTAAATGAGACATTTTCTAATAAATTTATCATAAATTTATTTTTCAATTTTAATTTGTTTTTCATTTTTACTCCTTAGCAGAAATTGTTACAATTAGTTAAAATACATATTATACTATATTAATGATTGAATGTAATTTGATAAATAATTTTATATATTATTATTTTATATTATTAAAATAAAATAATTTAAACAATTTTGTAGGTGTTAATAGGCCATTTTTTAAATCACAGATGTATTTTTATACATTTTTTAGAACATAACATCTAAGTCTAGGACTTACTTCAAATAGAGAAATTATTTACTTACGTTTTACGTTCATTTGATGACGTTGTGACTAAATCATATATCTGAGCCCCAGCTTGAGATGTGTTTACCAAGAACATAGCTTTTTTATCTAGATCATATAAAGTAAATTACGATAAGAAAAGATAACTTTTGGTGAAAATGAATAATTCATGATACTAACCAACAGCATTATGTCTGACTAAAGCTGTAGACATCTTAATAATTGGACTTAAAGTAGGTGTACGATCTTGAAATCCATAATATTTTAAAACATATTTATCATCTACTTTGTTCAATAGAATAATTAAGTCTTCCAACAGTAAAACATGCAATTCAATCATTTTTTGACGAGTTCCTCCAATTCTTAACCACAAACCACCCTCATGAATCAGTTTATGTTTTGTTACATCTAAATTCTAAAATTAATATAAATATATAATTAATTTTTTATTTTTAATGATGTATAAACAACTAAACAAACATATATATATTTTATACCTTGTATTCAACGCTTAGCAGATGATCGACTTTTTCAAATGGAGAAGCATCCAATTTTTTCTGAATTCCTGATAATCTAAGTTCATCTTCGGCCTCACGTACAGCTTGATTTACATGATTTAAAATAGTTTTACTCCTTTCACATGCTCTTTTAATATTTGATAATTCTTCTACATCTGTAGTACATTTTACCAAACTTTCAAATAATAAAGGATACTTAGTCAATCTGGAAATATATAATATATTAGACAGTTAAATAAACAAAATTGTTTATAATTAAAATACCTGATCATGCCCGTGGGTAAAATATCCTTCAGTTGTAAACGTTTGCACACAGGATTACCTTCAGCTTCAGTTAGGAAAATATGCAACTTGGTATCTTTTTTCCTTCTTTCTTTTAAAGATTCTAAAGCTATTTGTTGTCGAGCACAAAATGTTGCAGCGGCTTTTTGAAATACTTCTCCAGCAGCTCCATCAAACTAAATCATACAATAAAAAAAATAGTACTACATGCAATACAATAGCCATTGTTTATTTAAAATTTGGAACCTATAAATGATTATAAATTTATAGTAAAATAATAAAGTACACAAAGTTCAAAATTATTTAACAATTAAAACTCACAGTATTAAGTAAAACGTGTCCAATATTTTGAACAACTTGATTGTCTTTCCTAACAGTCTTCATAGCATTGCAAAACTGAGAGTGTAATTCAAACATTTGTTCAAGGTTAGCAAATAATAATTGAAGTTGATCTTGAGGTAAAACTTGCAATTCTCTCATAGGACGATGAAAAACATGTTCCAAGCCTTTTAGCCCTGAAAATTAAATTATAATAAATAATTTTATCTTAGGTCAAAAATACAAATAATAATATATTTGCTAAAAATAATAATAAATAAATTACCTCGAATATGAGATCTCTCAGTGTGATAAAGTTCATTAATTACTTCTTGGCGCTTTTTCTCTTTTGAAGATAACTGCTCTAATATTTCTGGTGGAACATTACTAGCCCAATCAGGTAAATCTAATTCATCATCAGAATCACTATCTAAACAAGATGTCACTTCTCCACCTTGTCCAATTCCCTCTAAAGATGTACTACGACTGTCCAGGCTTCTAATTATAATAGATATTTTTAGGTAAAAATAAGTTATTTATTTTATTAATTAAATAGTTAAGTAATTACTTGGTTGACAAATTAGAATTTGAAGAGCTATCAGAACGTGCAAATGAAAATTGCATTTCTTGTTCTACATCACTAAAATAAATTCAAAGAAGCATATTAATAATACATAACACTTAAAATTAATAAATGCAAATAATCAATTTATATTTTGAACTAACTTTTTATACTTGGAAGGAAGATTAGGATCACTGGTTTTTCTTCTTTCACGAATTTGGCGCTTTAAAAAAAAAACATACAATTAGAGAGATTAAGTTTTCATATTCATATATTTATCTTGTTCGAATATAATTATAATTATAAAGACATGTTAATTTTTTAAGTAAACAAGTAACTGTTTTTTTATATTAATAAATTTGTAATATCACATTAATTACCTTTTGGTGAATTCGTTCTTTATAACTTTCAGATCGATTGATAGAGATTCCCGATGGTTTTTTGAGTTTTGGATAATGTGACCTATAATATTATACATATTAAAATATAATATAAACATGTATTTAATCATTTATGATAAATATTTAAACTCACATATCTTCAGTAACACTAGTATCTCCTCTTTCAGATTTAAAACTATCATCTGGTTTAAAATGAAAACTATTTCCACTTAAACTGGCACGGTCTATTTACACATTAAATAATAAGTATAATTTAAATAATCATGAAAATTAAAATTTAATTTCAAGCAGTAAAAAGTTTGATTAAATTACCTGAATCCTTCTCTGGAAGAGCCCCAACAATATCTCCAGAATCTTCTGACTGCCTCTTTGATTTTTCCACTTTAAACAAATACAGTCGAAATTTATTAAAAATTTAAAAAAATGATAAGAAAAAATTAGATGATTGCAAACCATTTTATTAATTGAAACTATAGAGAAGAAGAAAGAAATAATTACTTTGAACAAAGTTTATACCAGGTTTTTTACGGGTTTCACGCTCAGGTCTTATTTTATCCATAAGTTTACTTATACGATCATTGGCTTTATCTTTTTTTACAATCGGTCCTGGACAGTTTTCTTCCAAAACTTTGACACAAACACGGTGAATATTTAAAATACAATCTGTAAGAAACATTATTTCATTTAAAATGGTTCTTGGAAATTTTTCTTATAATAAATGTGTTACATACTTGTACATTGATAACCCTGTGGGCCAATTCCCCAAATAATTAATTGACAATGATTACAGTAAGTCACAGTGAAATACTGATGAGCGACAAAATGATGCCCTTTAGTAGTAAACTGTAAATAAAATGTATAATGATTAATGTTAAACTCATTATTATTTTCCTTACATATTATAATTTAATATTATACTAACTTTTCGACATTTTCCTATAATTTTTGCTTTAAGAGATTTTTCTTTGGAAACAAAAGTAGGACATCGTTCTAAAAGAGAACTAAACTGAGTGCCTCGAAGACCAAATATTTTAGACATAACAGTTGCAAGTGCAGCAGCCATTATACATCTTCTATCATCTACAATTTCTTTATCAATATCCTCTCTAAATATTAATAATAATAATTATTTATGTCAAAATTACAAGTAAAATAAAAACAAAATTATGATTTGATGAAACGAGTATAGGAATAATATCATAAAAACTTACACAAATGGCTCCATGTTAGGAATAAGAATCATTTCAATAATTTTCAATTCTTTAGTTTTATCATTAATACTATCATCAAGTTGAGAATCTGGTGGGCCAAATAAAGTACCTAAGCCGGCAGTTCTTCGATGACGAAAATCACTTAATTGTTCATTCAGTTCTTCTTTGGCTTTAGTTCGTGCTTTCCAAAACACCTAAAAACATTTGTACATTAATAACATTGATTACTTTGAATACATTGTTGTTGTTTTTTAAAACTTGCTTTTCGTAAAATTTCTTCACGATCTGAATCTTTTTGTAAAATATCATCGATTTCACGAACAAGATTCTCTTCAATATTAGTCAGTCTCAATGGCTACAAATATATTTAATTTGTGATTATTTATTTTTAGTTAAAATACAATAGTAATAAATAACTTACAGCACATGGCACTAGAAAACTGGAATGGATTTCATATGCCCATTTTTTCATTTCTTTGGCATTGCCTTCTTTAAATAAATTTGTAACTAAATAGAATAGCTGTAAAGTATACACAAAAATTAAATATTTGTAAGTATATTCATAACTTTTAGAAAATAACTTACTAAAGCTGAGGGGTCACTGTTAGATATGACATAGTTTAAAAATACTGCTAGATGTGCATTATGTTCCACTAACTTTGTGAAACTTTTAAATGGACCATGCTCTTCTAAGTGATTCTAGAATATAAAAAAGTACTTTAGTATTATACATGAAAAAAAAAAATTATTATCATTTTAAATTTAACTTACTGATTCTTGATCTGAAACTTCGTCGTCCTCCATTGATATTATTGGAGTTTGAATTAATTTTGACTCGGTAGAATCAACTGAACATCGATCACCAACTCCATGTTTATTCTTAATTATGAGATTAGTAAAAAAAATTAAGTAACTTCATAATGTTTTATAAAATAACAATAATATTACCATTTCTATAAATGACTTATCATATGGGTTGGGCACATCCTGAGATCTATTGGGGGAATAACAGCGGGGTGGTGAAACTACATCCCAAGCTAAACCACCTTTGGAAAGTTTTACAGAAGGTAAGTCGTTAAATGATTCAGACAAACTCAACTTCTTAGTACCTAAAATATAATAATTAAGGACATAAAGTACACAAGAATAATTTAAGAAATGTATAAATCATTATTAATAAAAATAGTGCAAAATAAATAATATAAAATACAAAAAAATGTAGATTAAATTTAACACAAAATTATCATTGAATTACAATTAATAAAAGTCAATTAATCATTTTTAGCAACACATAAATTGCCATAAATGTAAGTAAACATACAATTTATTTAAACAGTAACATATTGTTTATGTCCATTGCCATCTTTTGATAAATCTATGTAGGATAGTGTAAAAAATGGGTTAATTTAAAATAGTTTGTACAAAGGATATTAAACTAAATTGAAATATGTAGTTTACAAGTTGGAAACATATTAGTTATTATAAAAAAAAAAAATTCTTACAAATTAATCAAATGTTCATTATATTTGTTTCAAAATTATATTATACACCTATGATATTTGTTAATACTTAAAATAAATACAATAATGTTTGAAAAATGTAAACAGTAAAACCTAATGGTATTAATTATAAAATGTTACTATTTTAGTTTTTTTATCATACATTATAAAAAAGATTAGATAAATATAAGTGTTACAAAACTTACTGAAACCATTAATTGTTATTTAAATAATTATACATGCATATAATTTTCACACATATAATACTTTTAAATTACTAACCTAATGGTTTACCTTCACTAAATTGATCAGGATTGGACTTGGTGCGTTGATGACCCAATGGAAGGTTAGGAGAATCCTAAAAAAAAAATGTAGACTATTGAACAAATATTATGTAGATATGAATATATTAGTAACAATAATACAATTGAAATGTTAGATAACATTTTTAAGAACCATAATACCCACATACCTAGAACATAACCAATAATAAAGAGTTGTTTTAAATATTAATTATTATAAATCCAATACTATTAAAAAACGCAAAAAATATACGAGCACAAATTATTAATTATTTAAAAAATTACAGTGTTTTAATCATGATATACATACATCATAATTAGGTTTCATGCAATACAAACTTTTTTATGATATAATTTATCAATTAAGTTCACTCTAAGTACTACTATGTACTTACCTTAATTGGTTTTACAAGCATAGCATGAGATGAGTGATAATGTATAGTACATGGTTATGATTTATTATTTAACATGGAATACCATGATTGGGAATTATATTTTTGGAATGGTATGATTTAAAGATTAATGAGAACATAATTTATTTGTCATTCATTTTATTTTAAAATAGGCATTATACTTTATATCCCAACAATTGAGCACAAGACTCTTTGGAGACAGTTTTTAGTGGGCATAGATAAATTTCTTTCTTAATTATTAAACAATAATTTAGTATTTTGGTCATAAACTCATAATAGTACAATCGATACTACTGCACACAAAATAAAAAAGATGATATTTAAATATTATATTTATTTCAATTACATATTTTGAATAAGTCATTGTAAGTTTTTATTGACCAACAATTCAATTGTTCATAAATATTTCTCATTCACAATGATGTTTTAATTGTCAACTAATGAATGAGTTCAAAGAGTTAAAGCGAATCATATGTTAGAACGACCCAAACTCACTGGTTGCCGGTGTTAGCTAACATAATCCCTCCAGAGTTGAGGAGGGTAATGAAGTCAGAGCAAGACGAAAAAAAGTAATGAACAACACTGAACTCCCACTATATAACGACATTATCTCACACCCGCCAAAAAGATAAAAGTCAAGGCACCCAGGGACCTGAAATTACCGACAGAATCAATATCCGAGCTGTGGAATAATCGATAGATAGAATCAGGAGTGCAAAACTAAATAGTGATTTAAGATCCAATGTTGAGTGTTCCGGGATTCAATCAGCCTCGAAACGTGTGGACAGCTTTAAACAGAGCAAGGACTAATCAGGGTAGAAGTAAAAGTCTCCTGTACAAATGAGGTATGACAGACTCGCCTTTATGCCTGTGTGGAGCCGAACAAACCATACAACACATCATTGAAGTGTGTCCTAACTCTAAGTTCAATGGGGGCATAGCTAGGCTGCACAAAGCCGAAGAGGATGCAGTAAGATGGATAAATAAACTGAAGATACGTTTATGAAGCCGCCTATATTATTATTTAATGAATTTACGACCAAAATACTAAATTATTATATTTGTTATATAATAAAAATTGTGTCTAAATGTCTGGTGTTCAATTGTTGTAAAATCATATATACTATTTTACAAATGATAAACCTCAAAGTGTATTTAATAATGAAATTTTATGAAAATAAAACAACTTAGAATCTTTTAGTATAACAATATGACAATTTAAATAAAAATGCTTGTAAGAGTTATTATGTGAAAAAATTGAATATTTTACTTTATTATATATAAGAGGTAATAGGCTACAAATTGCTTTAAACAATTATCGCGTACTTACAGTTTGACTATTGTTAACCCCAGTGATATGTGAATTATTCGACTGCTTATCACTAATCAAAGGGGCTGTTGGATTTCTAGGAGGTAATGGTGGTGGGTTTCTTGGTGGTAGTGGAGGAGGTTGAGGCGACGATGCTTGTGCAACAATATTACAAAGCTGTCAACATAATAAATATGCATACGTTTGTGTTAAAAAAAAAAAAAAAAGTACACTTGGAGAAAGAAAAAAGTAAAGTGAAAAGTAAAAAGGTGTACATTTAGCTAGATGGAAAGGAATGATGTAGAAATTAAATTAACAAGCAAGTGCTAATGGCAATATAAACTTGATTAAACTATAGTCCGCCCTACGAAAGAAAGGTACCGTTTGACACATGAAGGATTAATTTACAAATCGCTGCTGGGTTGTTAATCTGATAATCGGAACACAATCATTAACTGTGTATGACAGAATATAACGAATTTTCCAGCGTCGATAAGTACAATTAGTCACTGCTTGCGTGTGGTAGATCTAGACGAAGTGCGACGTGGGGTATGTGCAAGATAGAGCAGTTTTCATCAACTGTGATTCCTTTCTTTCGTTGGACTGATTATAGCATAATGAATTGAATACAATTTTATGTGCATTCTATCAAAGTTAAAAAATCAACAGTTATAAAATAGTGCCATAGGAATAGTAAATATATTACAATTGTTCTTCCAATATCTAAGTAATATATGAAATTAAATAATCAAAAATTTAGCCTATAGAAAATTAAAGAAATTGAATGAGTATTTACGTTATTGATTAAAATCGTATATAAATTAAAATACATGCTTTGTAAGGCATATGTGGTCTCTAGATAAAATTCGAATTAATTGAAACAAATTTAATTGATTATAGAATTTTTGTAGGTATAGCTTTTAAAAATAATAAGTAAATACAAAGCACGGAGAAGATAATTTAAAATTATTTTTCAACATATTCCAAGGACACTTGCAGTGTTAAATTAAATCGGACAAAGACTGATAAATATGTATAAAATATTTTAGGACACTCAATTATTAAAAAACGTTTAAATATTACTAGCTAAGGATACAAACAATCAATAGAATTATATACATTAATAATTATATGAACACAAAATATACAACAATGTACAAAACTACCAATATTTACACACATTAAATCGTTTTTAACATTTACTTAGTACTTTTTTTAAAATCAAAGTGTATTATCGAATAAAAAGAAGACTCATATTTTTGTGGTGATACCACTAAAGATTATATGTGATAGTGCATATATTCTCTTTGATGATAGTACAAAATTACAATACTTTTAGTATTGTTTGAAGTCAATAATATTACTATGGTACAACAAGAATAAATTATAAAAATTACAATAAATAAATGTTCATATTTTAGTTGGTTTTTCAAAGTCAAATTTAAATTAAATTACTGAAACCTGTTTTTTATATTATTGAAAATTCATTTGTGGAAAAAAACTTTTATACTATGAAATAACTTCCAACTAAGTATACTTAATAATCAATACCAAAAATGTCAAACTTAAATTTTTCTTAGAGAACATGCGATTTCATATTCAATTATAATAGTTTCAAAATGTATGCATTAGTATATTATTATATTTACAGCAAACAATATACACTACCGGAATTTCATTAAACGTTGTTAATTGATCTTGTAATGTTTTAACTCGGCGTTCAGCCCCTGTTAAATCTCTTTTCAATTTGTTATCAGCGTTAGATAAATCTGATGATCTTTGAAGTTCTTTTTTCAACGCTTCAACATATCGTTGTTCTTTTTCTAACATAAGCCTGAATGTTTGCCATCGTTCCAGTTCAACATGCCTCATTTGTTCCACCTTGAAAATTAAAGTATTTCAGTAACAGTAATTTTATTTTACCATAACTAATTATGAATAAATTATAAGTGAAATTTAAAAATTGATTACAAATGGTTATAATTAAATAATTTAAACTTTATACCAACATTAAAAAAGGTACAAACTAAATATACACAGTATGTTGGTTAAAACTTTCACCATTAGTATAGTATACTTTTTTTAAAATTGAAAACAATGATATTAATAATATATGACAGTGAATTAATTCAAAATGGAATTTGGTTTTGATTTGTGTTAATAATGAAGTTTATTAAATTTGAGGTAAAAATATTAGTACATTTAAAATTTAAAATTTCAAAAATAAGCACCTAATCAAAGATAATTACTACTTTGTGTGTTTTAATTTTAAGCCCTTAAATTAAAATAAATTATGGTAAGTTTTATTAGGGTAATACTTTTTTATTAGAATGTTATGATTATAATATTATAGTTATTAATAAAACAATTCAAACAAGCAATATATGATTATATATAAACGAGTAAATAATTATAAAAACCAATAAGAATATTTTACGAGACTTAGGTATTATAGTGAAAAGGGTATTACTAAATAATATAACAATAATTTATCATTAGTTATTTTTTAAATAATTGGTATAATATTTGAAATAAAATCTTAAACATAAAATATTTTATGAATGATGCCTATAAAAATATTATTATAAAGTAATTTAATTCCTACAATTAGTAATAAATAAAAATTAAATATTTTTTTTTTATTATAAAATGTTTGAATAACATTTGATTAATTATAATAATATTAGCCGGTGATTGTTTAAGGCATTGTTAGAGGATAACTGTAATTTATAGTGTAAATAATTTTATGAAAATGTTAAAATGTTATATTGATTATTATGTTTAAGAAATAATTTAGGGCAATATTTATTTTCATTAAAATTCGATTACATAATGAATAAATGATAAATAAATTTTAAAATGTGTCTCATTATACATACATCAACGGGTTGGGGTCCTGTTATTCGATCACGAGCAGGAGCTGAATGGTGATGATGCAAAGGTCTGGATGGTGTTACAGAAGAAATAGTGGTAGAATTCATGGTTGGTAAAGACAGAGGTGATAATGTTAAATTAGGGTTTGATGAATTTATAATTAAAGGCCTTTGTTGAACTGTTAATTCGACTTGGGTAGAAGCTGAAATAAGAGTATATTATAAAAATATTGAAAATTTATCAATAAATAATATAAACAAACTTACATTTAATAAGATCTACCACTTCAGTGTGTGTTGAATGAGTAACATTAACACCGTTCACTTTAATTATTTTGTCTCCACTATGTAAGCCCGCTTTTTCTGCAGCTCCGTTTTGTTTAACAGATTGCACAAAAACTGGATTATCTCCAGAAACTTTCATACCATACCCTCTTTCATCTTTTACTACTAAAACAGTTAATGTAGTTGTAGATGGTAAATTTGATACAGTATCTAGAGGTTCTGCAATCAAAGGTTGAAGAGGAGATCTGTGTTCAACTGGCCTGTAAAATTAAAATTAATTATTGATAAAATTAATCAGCCTTCATAATTTTTTTTTTTTTTGAAAATGGCACTGTTTACTCAAATAAATACTACAACTAAAAGAAAAATATTTAATAATACATAATTTCTGGATAATAAAATAAAATAATGTCTATATTTTATCATCAGCAGTAATAAGTGGAAAATTTTTTTAGTCCTAAAAATATAATGAATTATTTTAATTAATATTTTGTAAATATTTAAAACATTTTTAATTTTCAAAAGAAAATATAATTATTAGTTGGATATCTAGTTTTAAAATTACAAGAAATGTATTTGGCAAACAAATTTGTTACAAATTTAGGTTACAAAATAAGTGTACAGTAATGTTAGATAATTTAAAAAGAATTATTGTAAAACTAGCTAACAGAAAGAAAAAAACAGAAATTTAATCAATTTTAATCAAAATTGAATTATTTAATGCCATTAGTTTGATCTTTCAAATTGAGGACTGGAAAAAGATTAATACTTGTTATTTTTATTTTTGGATAAAAATATTGACCGTAGGATTTGTAAACAAATTAAAATTGTATAATATGAAATTTCTATTGAAAGGACTAAAAAGTTTAATAAATAACAATAACAGTAACAACAATACATTTTAATTGACTATTTTGCAATTTTGATATATAAAACAAAAAAAACTTCTTGAATATAAATTTAAGGTGAAGATTTTATAAAACGACTGTTAAAATTTTAAGAAAATCAAACGATTAATGGGTTTAAAAGTAATAAAATTAATTTTACTGTTTTTCTGATAATCGTGAAAAATGTTGAAAAATGACAAAAATTAGTTTTTAGAAAAATCAAATTATTTTTTTACCTAGTAACACAAAAAAAAATAATTATAAAAATATGTCATTTCTATAGATTACTTATACAATGATTCTCTAGAAATAATTAAGTATTGAAAATATTTTGATAATTTTAGTGCTATTTGTAAGCAATTAAAATTTTAGACATTTT
Source organism: Drepanosiphum platanoidis (assembly GCA_948098885.1). Lineage (NCBI taxonomy): Eukaryota > Metazoa > Arthropoda > Insecta > Hemiptera > Aphididae > Drepanosiphum > Drepanosiphum platanoidis. Next base: position 12,099,955 of record OX402533.1, read on the forward strand.
TAGTAAAATATCAATAAAATCATTTTGAAAATTTATAATAAAGTTTCTCAAATATTTTTCTTACTTTAATAGAAAAGTATTGAAAATCTGCTTACATTTTATTTTTATAATTGTTTGAATTTTAAAATTTGATCAATAAATACAAAATACGTGAAACAAATTTTACACTTTTAAAGTTAAAAATGCATAAGATTTTCAAATTTAATACTTAGCTTGAAAGTATACAACAACATACTTTCTTTTTTTCCTTTACAAGTACTGGAAAATTTCAGACATTTAAATATGCATTTGAAAATTGAATTTTGAAGGAAATAGGTATTTCAGAACTATTAAGAATTAGAAGTTGATTTGCCAATTTTCCTTTATTCAGAATTTTTTTTTTTTTAAAGGAATGATTTAAAATTTAAAAGACCAATTTACCATTAAACGCCTATTTTCTATAATTCATCAGAATTGTGTATAACACATTTTTTGTTATTTGTATATAAGTGATACACAGAGTGCAAATTAAATGTTAAATTGTTAGGTATGGGTCAACCTTCTAGTTATTAATTATTAATGTAAATTAATGTTGAGGAAAATGATTATTATTACTAATCGCAAAATAATTTTAAATTTTAAGGAATAATTAACATAAATATATATTTACATATTATATAACCAATAAAATATGTATACTAAAAACAATCTAATTAAAAGCAATAGAAAATTTTAGTCATAAAGTGTTCTTTTTAATACCTCATTACATAAATGTAATTATATATAAGGTAATAAAATAAAGTTTATAACATACTACAGAGCAAAAAAGATTATGTAACAACATAAAATAATGAATACAAACATATTTGATTAAATATAAATATTTGGTAAACAAAAAAATTAAAAGTTATTGTAAAAACTTAAAATACCATTGATATTTTAATTAGTTTCATTTAAACATTATTATTATTTTTCAGTTTTTCTTCAATATATTATAAATTTTTTGATTTGATTAGCAATTTCCAAAGTTTGAAATTTTTAATGTTGATTTCTCAGATATATTTGAATAATTTATGCTTTATTAAATTATTTTAATATTTATGAATAAATATACTGTTCTTATAGTGTTATATTAAAAATCTTCATAAAATCATTTTTTCAATGTTTACTTTCACAATTTCAGATATTTAATTTAGCATGATAATTGAAGGTCAATTAATATGACAGCAAATGTGTACATTTATCAATATGTTTAGAACCAATCAACAATTTACAATACAAAATCAAAAAAAATGTTTTACCAAATCATATAATTTGTTTTACTCATCGCACCCATACTAATTTTTTAAGTTATGTTGGTAATTTAAAATAAAATAAAATAAATACAAATTTAAAGTTATAACTATAATTTTAATACACCACACATTCATGTTGTAGAGATTAACATATTTTTCTAAAATACACTTATAATAAAATAATAGAAAATACTCGTAAAATCAGGAAAAAGATATTTTGCATGCACATGCATCTCTCTCAAGGTTACAAGGGTAATAAAAACAGATACAAAATATTACCGTTTATGACTTTTTTTTTAACCCGAGTCCATTTAAATGCATTGATATAGGTAACCTACATAACATGTTTAATTAATATTTTTAAGAAAATGCATAAATTGTTAAATAGTTATATTTTTTAAATAAAATACCTAAGTAAAGAACCCGAATAATTATTAACGAAAAATGACTTTGACGTTGAGGAACTGACAGTAAATACAAATGGAATAGATGAACTCAGAAAATTAAATATTTAGGAACAAACTAAATTTTAATGAGTACTACTAAACTTTAAACAAATTATACAGAGAAGAAAATCAATAAAGTTAGTAAATTACTATAAATTTAGAATGATAAAATACTAACTTATCTCTTATTTTGTTATTTAAGCTTAATAAAAAATATATTTTGAACAAAATCATTTAAGTAATAGAAAATTAATTCATAAACGATTGACCGGTAAAGTTTATGTAGAACAAAATATCTAAAGAATAAAATTGATATAAAATTATAGGTTCATTTATGTATATATTTTTGACGAATATTATTAAGCTTAAAGGGTAAATATAAAGTGTCGTGATTATTTTTTAAAACTCTAAAAATGAATGAATTCAATAGACTAGAATGAAAACACGATTTGACAATTTAATATTTCCACTTAGGCAGTGCAGGATTTAAAGGGAAGAAAACTGATAATATATTGTTAATTAAGAGCCTTCAAATAATTTTAGCTTGGTAATATTAAAAAAAAATTTTTTTATCATTTTACACAAAATTCATGAAAATCTATGCCATAAGACTGTCTATTATTATTATTATTATTATTTTCATCGGGTCTTTTTAAGTTATACATCATCTAAATCTAGACAATCATAAACAACAGCAGTTGCCTGTGGACTTGTACAGGGTAATACTCGTGCAAGTAATTTCACTCTATAAGTTTTATTATCAAATGGAAGTTTATAAATTAATTTTTGAATGATTTAGATGTTTAGAAAATTAGGAATCATCAGATTAGTATTATCCAATGATAAAATTTTGTTAATTGATTATACCTTGACTTAAACTGAGGATTTGGAATTTTTTTCAGAAAATTAACCTAACCTATTACAATTTAATTACTTAATCAACTTACGTCAAAAATAATACAAAGAAAATGAATCATAGTAGTTATTTTAATATAAGATAATTACTACTTATATGAGAAGTGTTGTGTTTCTAAATATTGAAATTGCCTACCACATATATATAGTATTAATGGTGTCAAATTGTAGTGGGGAGTATTCATTCTTTAAAATTAAGTTGATTAAATATAGATTGCATATATCAATGTCACAAGACCCTTTATCAGATCTATAAACTTAATTAGTACTGAAAGCATAACACTTAATCCATTGGATTTTTCAGAAAATTGAATGTTGAAATAAGATGCCTAGAAGAGTTTGTTTTATGTAAATTATTTTGGAATTCAATTTTTTTTTTGTATTTTAATAAAATTGTCGAATAATTTTTTGAATAGTTAATTGTGATATTTGTTTTCTGTAACATCCAAGCGATGGGCTTTGAAAAACCTACATTATATATAAGTAAGATATTAGAGTCCTCACATACTTAAATCCTGTTTGGCACTTGGGAATAAAAAGGAACTACCACCAAGAAGCAGATATTTTTTACATTAGTAAAATTATAGAAAAATGCATGTATTATGATTAAAAAAATCGATAAAGTAATTTATTTTTATCTATTTTAATTAAAAATTTGGTTTGGACTGAACCAATTGAGTTTTCAATAAAACTTCTTAAAATATTTTTCAATCCATAACCTTTTTAAATTGTAAAAAATAATATTATACTTACGTGTATACTAAAAGAGAAAAATACATAACAAAATTGGTATTTTATGTGTTAATGAGAAAACAGGCAATTTAGTTATAGTTGTTAGTACCTATAATTAGTAATTTATTATAAGCTACAGTAACTCCTACATAACAACACACAATTTTTACCTCGATTTTTACATAATTAAGTTTAATTATTTTTTAATCCTTGGAATCAGAATCCTTTTTGAAACAAATAAAGACACATCTAGTTTTAGATATATTCATTACTGTGAAAATGTTATGAAAAAATTCAGTATAAATAATGTTAATTTGATATATTTTTTTTTGACAAATGTTATTTTACATATAAAATTTACATATTTATTAGACAACTATTTTTTTAGAACCTGCTTTAAGACATTTTATTTTTACCTGCATAAAGTATGTGTAGGTTGATTGATTAAAATTAAAGTATTTTTTAATCAGTTAGATATCTATTTGTTTTGTGATTAATTAAGTACCTAAGTTAAATGTATAATTTTTAATTATAATTATGAATTGATAACCTAAAAACAATGTATACAAATACCTAGGTACAAACTGAAAAATAAAAATCATTCAATAATTAAATATACCTTACTATAAAGGTGTATGTATTAAATCAGTATTTTAATTTGTTTTAACCTAAAAATTGGTTTAGAATAAAAATAAATCACGTATAAGTGCGAAATCTGTGTTAAATGTATAATAATCAATTTAAATTTATACGATAATAATTAATGGTCCAGATTAACAATAAATCAGGTTTATCGAGACTCCACTGTTAAGTATATTAATTTAGAGAAAATTAGTAAATATGATCAATATAAGTTTAATAATAATGCCTACTAGTATGACAATATCTTAAATATTTGACACTACTCGGTAGTGATAAATTATTACTATTACAATTTTTCAAGTACTAATATTTATAAAAAATTGTAATACCCACTTAAGTGTTTATAGTACCTAAATATCAGTGTTTCACAATAAGAAATAGATTTGAAAGAGTACACACAAAAAAAAAAGGAAAAACAGAATTTCATTTACTTACAACAGTTTGTCAACGGTTAATTAAAAAAAATGTTAACAAACGAATGTTTGTAGTACGAATAAAATTTTGATATTAAATATGAGTATACATAGCAGGCAGCAGTGGTGGCTGTACAAGGTTTTTTCGTCTAGTGAATACAAACAAAAATAAATACCAGTATCGACTTTCAGCAAACTCAGACTTGAGACTTTATTTATAATCAGGTGATCTAGATTTTAAAAATTGAGAGAAACTAAACAACATAGAGGAGTGCATCCATTGCATAATAACTGAATTCATTATATGACAGGTTATAATAAATATGTATATTAGTTTAAAATTGTCTATAAATAAAAATGTTTTATAATTTCTTATTTATTCTATGTAAAAATAAACTGTTTAAAATTAATGAAAAAAATCAAGAAACATTGCAATAAATGATAATAGCTAAAATAATTGAATTACTTATACAATTAAATAATTAATTTGTTTATTAATATAAATTGGTTCAAACTACAAATTAATTATAGTGCTTAGTTAAATTTAAATAACTGTTTAGATAAAATTAATATTTTTTAGAAAAATTAATTTTATGTACATACTTCAAAATGTAGGTAAGTACTCATAATTTGATAATTCAAATAAATAATACCTAGGTATTTAACATTGATTTTAATTTAATCGAGTATAAAATGACGAATAAGTCATAATCGTTATTAGATTGCCCAATAAATAAGATATATTTAATTGACCAACATAATGTTTATCATCAAATTTATTTTAACTGCGTATTGAAATTATAAAACAATTAAAATATGTTGATCATTACAAAAATATTTTATCAGAATTATATCGTAACCATATTATTATAACCTGTACACTGATAGTGAATGACAATTGAACAGGTTCTGGAATTTATGTAAGCACTAAATTAAAATAACCAGCAAATCCTTTAATATATTGAAAACAGACCTTAATACATAAAAATTTGTTATTTTAAGTAGTCAATAATAATTTTGAGCTCTATATTTAAATATTAACATTCACATATTTATACCAACATAATTATAAACACTAATGTTTATCGTCAATATTACTTTCCCTATGTTTGATCACTAAAAGTCGTGACACTTTCAGTTAAACTATACCATGTTAACCTACCATGTTAAAATAAATAAACTTATGTCATCAAATTGAAAATTATTATTTAACATTGATAGGTAGTTTGAAATGAAAACATTAACAAACTTCGGTCGTACAGTTTAAAACTCTCGTTAATAGAAATATCTATAAAAATCTAATCAACAAGTCAGGAAGGGGTTTTACACTAGGTAAGTGGAGTTATGATTTCGAGTCAGTGTCCCCACGCCAAGTCGATACTCAAAAAGCGATCGATATAGAGACACACCCCGTAGTGTCGACAAAGTATAATAACAATTGTCGTCGTCGTCGGCGTTATGGGTGACGACGAGTCGCACACAAGCAGATGGTTCCGTCCCGTCGACCTTGAAAATAAGGATCACGGTCTCGAAACCGTGTCAAGTATAATCATATAACGCTGGGCTAACAGAGCGTCATGCGAACGACGGTACAGTTTCCGAGCCGGAAAATCGCAATAGAAGAGTCGCGTACGCGCGTAACGGACGACGACGACGACGACAACAACAACAACAATAACGTACACGGGGAGGAGGGGAGGTGAGGGCGTACGGAAAAAACGTAATCCGTAAAAACGGACGGCACGGGACGCGCGCGCAGGACGACGACAGAATTGTAGACGCGCACAAAGCGACGGCGACGTTTACGTACCTTTCGTTAGACGTGTGCACAGCCGCCGCGGCCGAATGGTCCATGGCGGTTGTTCAGGCCGACGGTTGTGCGCTCCTCCCGGGGAGCCGTACAAGAGCTGCTGTGATGCTGTTGGCGACGACGACGACCGACCGGCGAACGTTGGCGACGATTGGCATGTCTTCTACATGTCGTCGACGATCGTCTTCGCATCGGTGTCGCGGCCGTTGTTCCCGTCGTTGTTGCGTTCGCCGGAAGAGTGGACTGCAGCGGTGCCAGTGCGCGGCCGATTATTTCGGCATCCGGTGCGTGTGTTTCGGTATGCGTCCGTCCGTGTGTGTGCGCGGCGCTCGCGAGCGCGCGCGCGCGCGTTGTTTGTGTGCGTGCGCGTGTGCGAGCGAGAGAGCGCGTGCGAGAGAGACGCGCGCACACGAAACGCGCGACGGGCGACACCGAGATAATACCGCGCCGCGCGCGTGTGCGTGTGTCGTGTGCGTGTGACCCGTGTGGCGGACCGCGGAGAACGCCGACTTCGGCTCGACGAGGGGTGACGGCGAACGAAAATCAACAAGTTTTTTTGCTGCTTCCTGGCGGTTTTTTTTCCTCCGCTTCCCCGGCTATGCGAAATATAAACGCGACGATCGTCACACTCCGCGACGAGTGCGACTACGGCGCGGTCCGACGAACGCCGCACTTACTACTATTACTACTACTACTACTACTACTACTACTACTACTACTACTACTATTTACAGTACAACTACCGGTTCGTTTGGAAGATTACGACGATGTGTCGGCGACGACTGCGACGACGGCGGCGGCGACGTTTATTCTGCGTATAAAAATATCGCTACGATGACGTTCGCACACCGTTTTAGTATATCTTAATGTCGTGTTTTTGTTAAATCAAACGGAGAGAAAATATAATTATTATTATGTTATACTATAATAACGGCGGTGTAGAGTGGGTACACACGCACACATATATAAACACTCGGTCGGTAGGTCGCACGAGTAACAGTCGCCGCCGTCGGTGTACTGCTGTTGTGCGGTGCTGTTGCGCGCCGGGGATGGAACGTGCCCAAACACAGGCGGACGACGACGACGTCGGCGGCGGCGAAACGGCCGAACACACTGATCCCCACCACGGGCCGTCGCCGCCGCCGCCGCCGCCGCCGCCGACTACGAGTTGTACGCCACTACCAGCGGCGGCGGCGACCAAGGTGTGTTAATGCGAAGACGGTGCGGCGCGCGGGGGGCACCGGCCACAACTCCGTAAACCTACATAATATACATTATACAGTGAAACTTACACAGTACGAAGTCTCACGAGCAATAACAAAAAAAAAAAAATAATTCGTATCGTAGAGAAATATTCGTTAAACGGAATTGAATTAATATTATTATTATTTTTTTAAATATGACCGATTGCATGCGTCTTTGGTAGGGGAAAAAAACGTATCCGTGTGTATGACGTTGTAGGTGTATTAATTTATTAATTTTTTTCAACTAGACTGTAATAGGTAGACGATTCGATTTCAAACGAAACAATCGGTGAGTTTCGATTGCTTATTTTTCCTGTAAACAGTATGGTTTTTTTGAAAACGAGTTTCTATCGCCGGGTTTTTTTTTAAAAATTTTCATCCGGAACATTATCTACTCGGCGCGTGAAACCCGTTTTTTACTAGCTACAGTAAATGCATTTCGTATCTCTACGGTGAGTTTCGGCGGTTCCTCTTCTCCTCAAAGCCGGTCCCACAGCGACTCGTGTACTCGGCGTGATCACGAGAGTGCACGACCGTCTCCGTATAAATTAACATTTTATCCACATTAACCGTCGACGTTGTACGGTTTTCAAAAACAGTATTTGATATTTGGTAGCTACCAAACGGTACATTAATGTTATAGAAACAAGCGGGTTTGTCATCGCATAATTTATTAATTCGACACCCGTATTTATGGACACTTTTCATTGGTTGTAGAGGGAGTTGGGTAGTACATATCGCGATCGACCCGGAAGAGGTTCTCGAAAATAATTTTCGTCGAGCGGAAAATTTCGTCGAATAGACGTTTGTTACATGGGAGAGTTTCACCGTGTTCTCCGTCGCTCGGTCGTTTGTTTGTTAGTTGTGTGGTGTGCGTGCGTGCGTGCGCGCGCGCTCGCGTTGTATGTTGCGACGTCGCTTGCCGCACAATTATAATTTATCGCCACCGCCGCCGCCGCCGCCGCCGCCGATGCCGCCGACGACGACCGTCGTGGCGGCGTCGTCGTCGTCGTCGTCGTCGTCACTGCTCCCTCGGCGCGTCGAGTTTTTCTGTGCGTGTGCGCGCGCACGACGCGACTGTTTTTATTTGTTTTTTTATTCTGTTTTTTTTTTTTTCTCTCTCTATATGTTGCGACCGAGAAATTTTACGCGGCTCTCCGCGTCGCCCTCTCTCCATCGCTCGTCGTCTATCACCCTCCCCCGCTGCCGCAGCCGCCGTTTGTTTGTTTTGTTTTACGACGGAATAACAATAACAATAACGATAATGATATTTCGTTATTACGGGAATTTCAACGATACCGACGACGACGACGTAATAGCCCCTCGGCCGTAATAGACCGTATCCGAAGTATTGACGCGCGTTTTATGTGTCGTAGGTACGCTCGCGCGTCGTTTTTATGTATATTAGGCGCGGCGGCGGCGGCGCGCGGCGTTCGTACTGTCGAGAAATCGGTGTTCGGCGGGGTGGCGCGTCGATAACGCCTCCACCGCCGCCGCCGCGGCAACAACAATGGGTCGAAAAAGCGCGCGACGAGAGAATAATATTACATAATAATACGCAGGTTATAATATACGTAATACTTGTACGTTTTATACGTCTCGGATATTGTGTTTTTCGATTTATCGACAGATACGTTCGTGACCATTGTGGTGCTGGTGCCGGTGGCGGCGGTGGTGTCTTTCGTAGACCGCGACGTCGTGTGTTCGCGTTTCGCTGTTCTAATGGCGGATCGAGTAAAAAATAAGAATTCGTAGAATTTTCGACAGGGAATTCGGACTTGTAGTGACTGCAGGTGGTTTCAGGCAGGGCCCCATCTAACGTCACATCTGTACGCGTTTGTATAGCCAGGTGGCATTACTGCGCATAAGTAAACTGTTTATTTACTGCCCTTTACCCTCTCCCCAACTCTCGAACACATACATCTTTGTGTTTCAACTTATTATCTCATCACAGAATAAACACTGGGAAAAATAAATAAGATAAGGGTAAAAAATTAAAAATCGTACGTGCGCACGGTTAAAATGCGTAAAGTATCTACTGCCAGAGGTGATTACTTACCTCTTCACGTCTCCCCTCCCCTTTATATGCCACTACTTGAATTCTCATATTTTTGTGAAGAGTGTTGTCACTGCGACAATACTGGTTAAAAAAAGCGCGTGACGAATAATTGTTTACGTTCATTGTCTTGAGCGAGCAGAGCTGGCCAGTGAGAAGTAACTCAGACACAATTTATCGTATCTTGTATTCCGTAATATGTTGTAAAAGTCTCTTGTACTCGCCGGTGTATTTAGGATTTTGTCGCTCTAATGGCGGGTCGCATAAAAAACTGATTTTGTTTAACGGGTCGTTAAACAGTTTACAGAAGGGTATTCGGACTTATAGCTGCAGGTTAACTCAGTTTAAAGGGCCTATAAAGTTACCTCTCTTGTGTACTCGTATATTATACGTTTATGTAGCCAGCTAGCATAAGTTAAGTGTTTATTTACTGCCTTTTATCCCCCTATACCTACTGAACACACGTGTGTCCGGGTGGAAATTTCATCACAGGAGAGGCACGGAAAAAATAAAATGAATAAGATGTAGATAAAGAAAATGAAAATTCATACACTCACAAAAAAAAAAAATTCTTAATTAAATTAATTAAATAGTATACCTACGTAAAATCGAACAATTTTATTCTTTAGTGGGCCTAGAACAAACGTCTGTATTACTGTATTGTAACTAACTCAGAAATAATCATTTTAGAAATGTTACATAGAACATTGTATTTTTAGACTAGAAGATTTTAACAGAATTTATCATATATATTTATTTATCTAGATTTATCATATCTAATAACGATTAAAAAGTCTACCTTTTAATAAAATATCCAAATTCTCTAATATTTCTCGAATGACTTGAACTTTAATTTAGTGGCATGGACATAAGTGCAATTAAAACTCAATTTTTCGGTGGGCTACATTTTTATGGTAACAATGCTCGATGAATACTTTGTCACCACACCCCAGTATTTATAATAAACACTTACTTATCTACTTTTACTGACAAAGATGTCTTTACCGCTTAACAGTACCAGTTGTTTTTCAAATGAAAAACTAAAATACTAAATACTATTATATTTACAGTATTTGAAGTTTGTTGGGAAGGTAAACTTAAAAATTAACAACTATTAATACCAATAAGTACAACATATATATAATACTCTTATGTTAAATTATATCATTATTCTATAGTACATAATAAAACATAATAAAAATTGTTACGTTGTTTAAAAAATATTTAATAATTACATAGTTGTATATTATACCCATTTTACCCTATAATTAATAATAAATTATTTGTAATTTTTTTATAAGGCCATTTAGGCTTGGTACCACTAGTATTCAGTAAAGCTTTAAAAAAAATAAATACATTTATGGTCTAAAAGAAATTATATAAAAATCAAACCAAAAATATAACAATAAATCGATTATAAATTAATACCGAATGGAATTTATATAGTTATCAAACATTGATTTCTGACCTTGGATTTAAATTTTATATCTTTTTATAATTATTATTGAAATTAAATATGAGAGACATATTCTGAAGTTGAATAGATAATTTTGCCCTTGGCAATTGAAGTAGGTATAATAAATAAGTAACTTTAGAAAAAAATTAAATTTTATAAAATTTAGAAGTTAAAAACCTAAAATTATTATGTAATTTCAATTATGCGCCATTCTAAATAAAAATATTTTTTTAAGAGAATGATTTTTATTGTTTTGGAAATCATTATGGGATTTATAAAACTATTATATTAAATACTTATAATAGTGATTTTGTCCTACGATTCTTTCCCGGTATGACAGGTCGGCGCTGCTACAAATCAATAAAGTAATTGTATGTGCGTATAACTGTAGAATAAAATATAAATTGATGTTAACTATCTTGTCTTATACTCGTATATGAAAATATTCGAGTACTTTTTGCACACAAAAATTATTTATATGTTTAAAGCAAACTATAAAACCGATTAGAATAATAACTACCGAACCACTAATAATCTTCATTTACACACACGATTCTTCGAGTAGTGTAGAGTACAAAATAATATACCTAAATTATTTGTGTAATCTATAAAGTTAATTTATATAATATATATACAATTATATATTGGAGTTTCATAGCTCTTTTGGGTAAAATTATTTTAATGTTGTTTTTTTACTAACGCAATAACTTTACTTATATATATATTTGGGGTACTTATTTGTAAGCATTTTTCGAACTCACTGTTAAAAAACTTAAAAAGATTTGAGATCTGGGTCATTTTTTTAGAGTTCACATTAATCATTTATATAATAGTTTATTTTTTTCATTGTTACTTGAATTATTATTTTTTTAATTATTACTACAGTTAAAGCTTCGATAACTAGAACATGGCAACTGGACTCACGTTTATTTTTCATTTAAATTTGAATCCTATTTTGACTTTATCTGTTTTGATGTCTTATATCTCGTTTTATATTGACATCATTTAATTGAAGCCATGTAGGATGGTGGCCTACTCCTACTAACACGCGTGACCCGAACTCGAAATCAACTTTTATTGTATAAATATATTATTTTCATGTAATATAAATTCTATAAAATTACCTAATTTTCCTTTGACAATTTTACAAAGAATAAGTTACTGAATAATCATTTATCGAACTAAGAATATTGAAAATTAAAAACAAAAGTTATCTGATTTACTATGTGTTATAAACACAAATACAGTTTTAAAAAAACTAGCAATAAAATATATTAGTAAAACATTAAAATTTTGATATTTTAGTAGCAAAAAATATGAATTAAGGCTTAATAAAATATTAGAATTTGTGTCGTTGTCTGTTAAATAGTGTTATTCTTCGATTATAAGCAATACAAAAAATAGGCAAGTAATATGCATTTCACGGCATGGGTATAGGCAAAAATTATTCATTATTCGTTAGTTAAATATTTTATCTATTTTATATTTAAGAATGTTACACAATTATAGTAATTAATAAGTCATGATATTTTATAAAGAAGTGTCTTTACATTTAACTGAATAATTAATCTTGGGTCTAGTATAAAAGGATCAACATCTATTTGATGATATTGTTCCGGAAAATTATAGGCTAACTACAAATATTTTATTCTTCAGTATGTTTTGTACACATCTACATTATAAGAAAATAACAATTTGTATGATATTGTTGTAGTATAAAAACTTTTTAAAGAAATTTAAATCGTGGAAAATGAAATATTAAAGAAATACGCAAGGTCTTTCTATCGTTTCTCATTAAATATCGGTATTTGAGGGCTGTGCGTCAGAAATCAATTTTACAGGAAGTCTACATTCTGACATTTGCATTCGCAAGCTTTCATTCATAATACCTACTGTATATAATATAATAACATGTTTACAATAGTTGGCAATCTTTGTTGAGGTTATCACTCACTTGTAAAATATACCGGATATGGTGGATACATATAGAATCGACGGAAACATCAATCAAATATTATATATGTCAAAATGATCGAGACAATGTAAAATAATGCTAAGGTGAAATAGATCGAAATCAAATATGGCAGTACTATAATATGTTTATTTCAAACACATGGTTAATTTCGTACTATATATTCACAAGTTATAAAGTGCAAAATTATTTTTATTTAAATACCCACATTTTAACGCAAAACACATGCTTTATTTTATAAAACTAATTTTTAAAAAATAGTTTTAAAGAGAATTTCTAAGAAAAAATCGTCCGAATAATACTACTAATAATAAATATCATTTATTTAATCATAAAATTGTATAATATTTACACAATTTTATTCTATTAAAATGCAAATAAACGCATTGGCACCATTTTTTTAAATTATGCCTATCTTTGCTGACTCGCCACATGCGAATCTTATTAATCTAAATATAAATTTAATGTAGTAGATAAAATATTAAGGAAATAATTTCGAATACAAATAATGACTGTAATCATTCATCAAGAAATGTAGGGCTATTTTTTTTTATTCTAATAATGTTCTATTGAGTTTCTTGGAAACGTTTTATCTTGTTTTTTATTCATCAGTAAGTTATTGTGACTAGATAGTACCTAATGAGTTACGTTCGTAGACAATTAGAGCTTAAAGGTAAATCAAGGCATATCAATATCATTTTTTATTTTATAATAAATTGATAATATTTTTATAGTATACGTATGATGTATAAAAATATATTGAATTTATCGATTTATGCAATCTATATAGGTAGTTAAAAAGATATTTTATTCGCTTATTTTTTATTTTTTATTTATCATTTGTTTGTGTTATTAGTAACGGTAAATAATTTGAATTTTTATACCTACACTTCGTTAAATAACTTAAATTTTTACTACTAAAGGAATATAAATAGCTATGAAAAAAAGTTCAATATTATTTTCAATTTTTAAAAGTTTATTTTCTTACCTTTAGAATAACTATTGATAAAATTGAATGATGACTCACAGTAAAGTAGGTAGGTACCTAATATTTGTGCCAAAGTGAAATGAATCATCCCATATTAAGTTATTTATACATTTTATCAATTAGATATTGAATTATCAGTTTTAATTATTTTTTTAAGGACAAACTATAACAATTTTATTATTTTATTGAATTATCATGAATAGTTAAAAAAAATTAATTCTATTAAATATGAAATAACATAATTATAAAATTATTCAAAACATATCTAAAGGTAAACTTTCAACAGATATTTTACAAATTTGATCATGAATAAAGTTGTGCTTATATATTTATTATTAAGAAATTATGTATCATGTAAAGTTTATTTGACTTTCATTAACAACATTGATATGTTACTTAAAATATTTATTTTGGGTGTTAGAGTATTAATTCACAATTTTTTGAAATGTGTTAAACTTTATTTAAAAAGAAATATATTACCAATTATTTTTGGTATGTACATTGTACATATTTTAAAAAGTTATTTGTATTTAATATGATTTAGTTTTGTAAATTTGTATATTATGTACAAAATGATAAAGTACATCTTGATAAAGTACCTTAACAAAGTTTTGATTTTAAAATTTCTAATAATTCTAAAAAGTACCAGGAAATTGTGCCAAAAACTTGACAGAGGTATACTTATCTATTCTATTTGAATCAATGATTATAGATAGTCTTTTAATTATATATGCATATAGTTAGATATAGATATCCCTAAATCAATTGATACATATTTTTTTAGGTTGTAAATGTACTCAATAGAAACCAAAAAATTAAAATTTTTAAATGCTCTAAGTTCTATTTGAAAAATACTTGAAAATGTTGTCAGTAATACAAAATTACCGAGTGTATTGGTATTTAATGTTTTGTTTTTACAACCTTGTCAGTAGTCAAACGTGTTAAATGATATTATTTAGTATTATTTATTACAGAACATTGTTTATTGCGTGCTAATAAATAAACTAAAAATGGGTATCATATTGAAAACTAAAATTTAACTGATGTTTAATCAATACATTTGAATATCAAAATAAACAGTCTCGGAAGTTCTGACACACCCATTCAAACCATTACTTTACTATTTTACTGTTATAAAAATCAATCATAATTCAATTGTCGATTGCATATGAGTAAATGGTCAAAATTTAATATCAGTCACGTTCGCACGAGGCTTGGTTACTAAAAAAATGTATGCGTGTTTAGTGAATTATTTTAGAGTCACATAAATTGGTTATTATATAATATATAATTATTTAATATAAAACGTTAAAATATTTTGACTATTTGAATTTTGAATACGTGTATAGCTTGAAATTATTCAATATTTTTTATTTATTCTTCGTTTTTATAATCGTTCATAATGGCATAATGCACAGTCGTACAGTAATGTTTTTAATTAGCACACATAATTATTGTACAAAATATTTATAATCGTCAATAGCAAGTAAATTATTATTACTTAACGTAGGCTTACCGGATTGCCGTTGATTTTGTTGACGTCGCCACCGGGTTTTCCTCAGCGGATTGATAACACTTTAAAACATTCCACGCCAAACGTATAAATCATCACGTTTCATTGTTTGAGGTATTATATACGGTTCGATTCAAACGGTTTACGAATTATCAATAGTAAATTGACACACACATATATGAAATAATCTTTCCGTACGAGCTTCACGAAATATTTCACTCAAAAAAAAACTTTTGAAACAAATATAATAATAGTAATAATTTTGAGAAAAAAAAGTCCGAGTTATACACGATTCTTTTGCTTTGTTCTCGGGCATTAAAATAGTCATGAAAGGAAAAATGAACAAAAAGCATTAGAACTGTGGTTTCGGTTTCACAGCAAACGCGGTATAGTGTCTAATTCTCTAATTTCTACTCATAAGCAAAAGTATACAATTTGGGTCGACGACGTACGGTTCGTGGAGGACAGGAGTGTCGCTCGGTATGCATGTATGTATGCGGTACGTACTATGATACCACGGTATCTAGTACTTACTCCATGAAGCGTATGTCGGCCCGGTATAGAACGACGTTACCGGAAACACGGCCATCTTCGACCGTTTTGGGCAGGGAACCGTCAGTCGTCAGTGTTCTCGTGCGTTGTCCGTCGCTTCGTCGCCGTCTCGTTATCCGTGTTTCTATGGATTGAAAAATCGCCGGTGCGAATCGATTCTACGCCGCGACCGGTGTGTACCGAAGTGCGTTATATTATACGACGTGACGTGGACATTGATTCGAACGTGGTAATAACGAATGTACACGTAAACTGCGGCCGAAATCAAACAGTAAAAGTCGTTCGGGTAAGTGAAAATGGCGGAAATCCCGAACTTTGGGCGCGTTTACACTTGTCCGAGTAGCCGCGTTCGCGACACACGGATTCGCGGCGCGGTCGGATTTTTGACGACGTAAACACTTTTCACGTACGTGTTGGCCAAGATTTATAGATAATATAGATTATTATCTATAACTCTTGCGTGTTCGGCTACTCGTACGAGTATAGGTATCATCTGATCCTCGGATCGCTCGCGGTCACGGACATGCATCGACTTGTTCGTACGTGGGGTGTGCAGGTGTGCTTATCAGATTAATTTGCGCCAAATTTTATCAATACACGTTTATTTTATTTACATCCAAGTTATGACTTGGAAAAATAATTTGTTCTTTTATTAATTTTAAATTTCAAGTCGGAAAAAAAGTGGTCCTATAACATTATGACGTATTATTAACATTATAATATTATATCTAATTCAATTTCACTATTTCGCATCACTATGCAGTAGTGACTATTTTAAGTGGATATACATTGCCAACTTCTTATCAGATTACGGTGTAATTTTTTTGTGTCATAATATCCGGTGAACCGATCAGCTGATCGAGTGTCCATTTTTGTTGTTTTCGGGTATTATGGTCTGTACTGCTATAACTGACAATGTAAAAACTTTCATCCGTATTGTTATCAGTGTGACGAACGTGCTACTCGGATAAGTGTAAACGGTCCTTTATTGTTGTATTCATTTTCAATCGTTAGTATTATATCAACGGTATTGTATTATGTATGTAGCATTGTGTTTGTGAAAAGTCTTTTAATATTCAATGTTTATCAATATAAAATAAAAATAACGAATCTCTAAATTTTAAAATTCCAATTTATAGAAAGGCCCAGAGTGTTAAACAGCAAGTGTAAACGTTTTGTTTACTTCAAGATTATGAAGTTTACAAAGACATCAGCAGGTACATTTTTATTTAACTGATTTTGAATCTATAATTATACATAAACAAAGTTACTTTTTATTTAGAATCAGCCTTAACATTAACACTATACAAAGTTAATTAAAATGTATTTGTATTATTATCAAATTTGAAAATTCTTATTTGATTTGTATCTATGTATCTATCTATTGTTGATTTGAGTTTTTTATGACTTAGTTTTAAAATAGGTGAGGCATTTTTTTAGATATATATATATATATATATATATATATATATATATATATACATTATCTGTCACATTTTAAATTTGACATATAAAGCAAATTTTATGCTAGGTCATGAACAATTTTCTGCTCAATAATTTTAATAATTTAACTATAGTATTTTATTGCTCAGAGCAGGGGTGGATTAGCACTATTTTGTGATAGGGCAAATGTTTAAAAGCCCATACATGAAAATATTAGAAAAAATATTAAATTTAGACTACACAACACAAAGTTGAGCATGCATCGCTCACAAACCTCAAACATGATGATATAATAAATGTATTATATGTTTTCAACATATATCTATTTCAATAATAGTAATTTTTCATTAATATGTTTATGTTTGCACACATTTATAGAATATAAAAATTCCAACATATTATTTATTATAATACAAGCATAAAATGCTTCTACATAAATATTTCTTTTATAATCTATATAGTAAATTATATTATACAATATTTAGAAAATTTAGAAAATAATATTTATTTACTAAATAATGTGATAAATAACTTTTTTCATAAACTACACTTAGCATTTTTTTTTTTTGGCATGGGCTCACCAATAGTTAGGATCCATATGAAAAATCTTTTAAAAAAACGTTGTCTTCATAGGCACATCTGCCGCTGACTAAGAGCTCTTAGTATCTAAAGTACAAACACATTATTTTTTATAAAGCGTTTTTTTTTAATAATTTTCATATTTTCTATCGTTGATGGAAATATACAATCGATATGTGGTATTGGTAAAATATTTAATAAATAGTTACCGTACATTTTCCAATGAAATGTTAAAGAAATCGGACTTTGCATCTTAAGGAGAATTTTACTATACACACAGATATTATGGTTAAATTAAATTAAATTATTTTTCTTTGTGTTTAATTTTTTCCCCAACGGATCCCCGAGAACTCGAGTGAAAAATGTTTCCATTATTGTCGCTTATAGGCAACTATTACTATTTTATTGTACATAGAATACATTATTATGGGTGAATTTTATTATTACGTCAATCGTCTCAACATAAACCTTATGACATTTCACACAAGAAATGTTCCAGTTGTATTGAATATAATCAAACCAGTAATTGTGCATTGATAATAGGCCGTGTGGCACTGTAGAAACTTGAGCGAAAAATATTGTTTTCAAGGTTCATATGTATATAATAAACGTACATACATACATACATATATTTCTTAAATTTATAAATAATTTTATGAGCTCCGTACTCTCTGTGTTGTGAAACATATCCGTGAGTTTGCCAAGTGTCGAAAATAAATCAACTCTTGTTGCGTTTTCTACACAATTTGGTCGTAAAAATTAAAAATATGATAAGTGCATATTATGACTGTTTGTGTACACGATGAAATTTGTACAATATTATTGCAAAGAGTCCAATACATATTTTATTTACATATATAAGTATGCACTATGTATATATGTCCGTATGTGTTTATATTAAATGCATATAAAATAATGAATGGCTTCTTCCTCCTCTTTTTGTTATTGTAGAACATTGCAATTACTTTCTCTCTCTCTCTTTTTCTCTAAACAAATTCACACATACACACACACACACACACACACACACACACACACACACAAATATATGTATATATTGGTTACATTTGATTAGGTTGTATATATATTTCTTTCTCTTTCATTATTACCTTGCGCCGTCTACCGGTGACCTATTCCCGCGGTTGCGGCCGGGTGTGTTCCGAAAAACCGACTGTGGCTGAAAGGGTAAAGTGTATTGTTTTCCCGGGTTACGACGCTATCATTCGATGACGTGGGTTATTCGGTATATACTATACAATATACATAATATACTACTACTACCTTTACCGTCCTCGCGGGTTTTAACCGGCCTCGTGTTTGACCTAATAATAATGAATGTAGAACGAGACATGAGTATAGGTATAGGTATTGTATATATGTGTGTGTGTGTGTGTGTGTATTTATATTATAGCTGTTGACTTGGCGTACACACGGGGAGATATTAAATTTACATCAGTTGCAGACAATTATTACCATGACATGGCTGGTCGATTCAGCCATCGTATATTATACCTCATTCACTTATATCATATACTCGCATTATACTGTACCTACCTATCTATATTACAAATGTTCCACATTTGTTCGCTGCCACTGCCGATATTACAATATTCAATTTAAAATATTAATTGATTGTTTTTATACAAATTTAATTGGCAATTAGAATTGTGGTAAATATATTATTTATATTTATACATTTATTTGTCTGGTGCGAATTTTCCATCTTTTAATGTTCAATAATTTCAAAAGTCAGTTGAAATGGCATTATATAAAAGTGTCATAATACAATACGCGATGGTTTTTACTTTTGAAATTTTTATAGAGTTATCGAAAGGAACATAAATAATAATCTAATTGCAACGGAAGCGTAATTTATAACATATGCAGTTTTTATTTTATACTGTTTTTAGACTACAGCGCAATGCGCATCGTATGATTAGTCGAGTTAGAATCAAGATATTTAAACTTAACTACGAGTACCCATTTAATACATGGTTATTGGTTATGCATAATTGAGGAAATTACATTTTTAACTAATGAAATGAAGATTTAACGTTTCGAGTTTGATTTTGTAAAACATTACTTTAGAGTAAGATACTCTACCTACTAAAACTTTTTTGACGTTACATTTTTAAAAAATTTTAAAAGTAGTGCGTTTTAAGTGATGTTAAGTATTTAATTATTATAATTTTTAACTATATTGTCATCACACTACTATGTACTACTATATATTTAAAATTTTCAGGTACCTACATTCAGAATTAATCAAGATATTCAAAAATCAGATGAACCTCATGTTAATTGGTAAGTAGTAAATAGCATATTATGATTATAAACTGTAACTTATTAGTATATAATTATCTTAGTATTATTAGGTAGGTATGTTATTAGTTTATTACTTATAATTAATAGCGTGTGAGGCAGTAGAATGTTAGAATTTCTAATTTAAAAGGTACTCGAGTTTGGCACATTGAAAATGTTCAAATATAACTATTTTGTTGACATGAGTTTAAATTATATTTACCTTCGGATCGGAGACAGGCTTTGTTTATCTCGGCACAAATCAATATCGTCGTATTCAATTTTCTATTTTGACACCGCGATAATAACGTCGTTAATATATTCATCAGGTCAAAATTTAATTTTGCCTGGAACAATATTGTATTGACGTATAAGATAATGGATGTGCCAAAGTATAAACAACTTGTCTTTCCTAAAAGACACAGGTTGGTGTATAATATGTATGAATAGCAATCATATTATTATAGCCTATAGGTAACCTATATATAATAATTATATATATATATTATATATATTATTCACACATATATATATTATATATATATATACGTATACCTATCATAGTCGATGAAGTACAAAATTTGGCGAGTAGTATTTTAATAACAAATATCTGTACATTTATTAAATATACATGAAATATTGTTCGTACACGATGTTATCTATATAATTTTATATGAATTGAATAATATAAACATAAAAAAAATTCGTATTTTACATGATAATATTGACATTGCATAACGATTAAATTATAAATACAAAATAAAATAAAAAATGACGACGTACGACTGTAAAATAACAATAATATAATATTAATACGATAACGAAGTAAAAAAATATACATACATAATATATTTTCTGAACACAATGTATATTTTACAGTCGCAATATACGAATAAAGGTCTGTTTTTCAATACAATAAAATATTTATTGTCAAATAATACGTACACATTTAAACGTTATTGAATTTATTATTATCGCTCAGAAACCGCGTATAATATTATGTTCGATTGTAATGCGAATGTAACGCACGTGTTTCAATAAAGAGGCATATTTCGTAAGTTCTAACGTTATTATTACTACTGTAAGGATTTGTTTTTTTTTTTCTACACACGCTATCGTGTGTTCGATATGACGACGGGGGAGGGGTTGTGAGTTTTCTCCGTATAATATAGTCGAACGTGATAAAGCCGATGAATTTATTATTTTTATGTAACGTTTTGAACGCGTGTAAAATGATTTGTATATGATTTACTTATCGCGATTTTTACCCGCTCAATAAGTCGTATAGTAATGATTACGGATTGGACGAGAGGATTAAACTAACGCGTGAACGCGCACCGTACATCACACGATAATATATTTTCTATTGAATTTGATCGTTCGAAAGGGTTGGTGAACTTAACCGTACACCATGATAATAATGTGTTGTGGCAATAATGTTGTATTCTATACAGATTTATGTGAGGGTGACTCGAGTCTTTGCGCGTGACTATTAGTATACTACTTACAAGCACGATGCGGTAGTTTTGTAAACGACACTTTTAAAACGTTGGTATGTAGGTACGTAAAATAGTATTATATAAAAAACATTAATTTAAAAATAAAAATGTATAAATAGAAATTAATTTTAAGTTTTATGAGCAATTGCATGCATTTTCTTTCGATAAGTGTTGGTTGGTATTCGAGGAGGACGGAAACTGCGCAATTTAATGTTTGCAGTCTATGCAATAGGTAATAAACCTATGACGACTTATCCTTTATACGACTTATAACCTCTGGGAAACGAGCTAAAAATCAAATCGTATTCATTTCCATTGAGATACTATAAAATCATTAACTATAATGGAACTTTTTCGTTCCCGAAAGAGTAGCTTAAATGAAACAAACACTGTTGGCCATCCATACATTTTGGAAACATGTATGTTTTTATTGTGTCTTACTTGGTAAGACTTTGCACTTGGAAAATGCAGGGGGACGTCTCTTCTACTATTTTTACATTTTTTTCCCATCGTATTCTTATACCAACTATTGGCGCGTTTTTAATTTGTTT